>VONZ01002343.1:0-55683 GCA_012976165.1 Labeo catla
ATCATTTAACTTCTAAAAAAATACAGATCTATTCAATGCATAATTAGAAAAAAGCACATTACCATATTGTGAGAAGTGTACAGCCCCAACCAGATGCAGGCAGATCTTCTGTGAGATGGTATGTATGATCACTTATGTAGCTGGTGGTCTTGCATGACACAGAGAAGATCAACAGGAAGTGGGACACCAAATTTCCCTTATTAAGCATCTTACTTTAACTCTTTCAGCTCTATTCATTTGATATGTAATGCCTATATAGATTATTTAGTAGCCCTATGTATGCACACACTACACAAAGAGGTCATGACATGGATTTTTAAAAAATTATTTTAATGTTCCTTGAGGCTTACTTATAATGTTAAAACAGTTAGTTGCAAAAAAAAAAAAAAACAAAAAAAAAAAAAAACATAACAAAACAAAAACAAATAATTATGTGGAAAAATTATTATATATAAAATGGATAGTTCCGGCCCCTGATTCTGACTGACTGAGCCATATTCGAACAAAGACTATCCACAAGTTTCCTACGCCCCATGAGGCCTTGTGTCAAAAGCGGGACGTGACAGTCATTCATTCAACAGTTGACAGGAGTGACGGGCAAATGAAGCCTCGTGAAACACAGAAACAGCGCGATCTGGTGGTTAGTAAAAAATAAAGCAGCCAAAAGCCTGTGAAGCTTCATCGGAAGAAGCATTCACCACAGTTTTCATAGATCGACTAATGTTATATGGACAAATAAAAGCCTAACAGTGTGTGTGTTTGTTTGTTGAATTTCTGACCCTGATAAATTATTTTACCCATTGAACTTAAATTCTTGAATTTAATTCTTAAATAAGTCCAATGAAAATGTACTTGCAAAGTAAGATCAGGGGGTTGAACAAGTGGGTCGCGCACATGACTGGACAGAAAGTGAGGCTTCTGCAAATAGGATTTCTACGTTAACAAGCAATCGAGGCTGGAATCGAGGCTTCATCTGGAATGCCCTTTAACACAAGCTCTGATGTCTCGGATCAAATGTCATTTCACTAGTTGACCGTCATTCAAGATTTAGAGATCCAAACTTATTAACGATGTGGGAAGACAAATTCGAACAGCATGTTGTCCCTAAGAACCGGAATGACATCTCTCATAAAATGTGCAACTTTACAAAGTAAACAATGGTCCAAAAAACACTTAAATTAGCATACAAAACACCATTGGTATACTACGTCTGCCGCCTCACTCGTTCGTTTTTACAGTAGCGCCCCCCGGAAACTTGTGGATAGAATACCCAAGACTTGTCACTCCAGTAGTTTTGAATGGGGAAAGATGTAATGCTCATTATGGCTGCGAAGCCCCGTCTTCTTAATGAAAGAGCCAATCGTTAACTAGTAAAGTCAGTGCATCACTGCAGCTGCCGTTACACTGTGTCTGTCACGGTGTGACGCGATGCAACAAAATACAGTGGAAGCCATTGTAATCGATGCTATCTACACAATCCCATAGACTCCCCATGTTAAAATGCCCAACTTTACAGCAGAAAAAAAATGTTTACAGCTTGGTACAAAAAGTGGTTTTGGTCTATATAGCTAATTGTGACCTTCATGTCAACTGTGAGGGGGGTGAATTTTTTTATAACTCATCCGCTTAAATTATATTAAGACTTAAAGTTCTGCATAATTCAGAAATGCTCTTCAGAAACCTACGGGTGACGTCACGGACAGTACGTCCATGTTTTTTACAGTCTATGGTGTAGACACGGTGTTAGAAGTCCCAGTTGCTATAGAAACAGTCAGCGTTCTGAGATGTGCGCTTAATGCTGCGCATTTTCGCCTGAAAAATCAGCTTTTTTTAACGCTATTGGAGCATAGGGAACAATATTTATGAGGCAGATTGTTGTCAGATTTCATTGGTGATTTCAAATATGAAATTTAATCGTAGGCTTGGTGAACAGTTTTGAAGAATTTGATGTTTCCCCATTCAGATAGATATGAGCTTCACTTGCCTGCATGAGAGGCGTTTCATAGAGGCCGCCAAGTGAAATGACTTGCCTTAAAGGGACTTTGATTCGAAGCTGTTGTAAATGACTCTACAAACATACACCTTTGTTTACTTTTGTGTGTTGCTTGGCAACCACTTTGTTGCAACCACAAGTGTTTCTGAGGAACTGTATTGTTTGGTGAAAGAATACTGTTTTTATTAATATCATTACACTTTGTTTGCTCCGTTTTATTTTGTGAAATGTATGTGGAATAACAGTTTTGTAAAAGCAATAAGCCCCATGAAGCTATGGTTTACAGTGAATTTATAACAGCTAAGGGGTTTTTTAACAACCTTAGCTGTTATAAATTAACTGTAAACCACAGCTTCATGGGGCTTATTGCTTTATTTCAATCCTCATTCTGATCCTGTCTAAAATGAGATGTTTTAAGGGGCAGGTCCTTTAAGGCTTGTCAGGAATCAACCACTGTTGTGATTGGCTGAAGCCATTGACTATAGGAAACATGGAATGGAAGTGATCAGTGAGTTTTATACATCAATGATAGTTATGTTTGACTGATTTTGTAATACAAATAATGGAAGAAATAATTTATTAGAGAACATAAGTTTGACCCATGGACCTACTGGGCTACACACACTTTTTTTTTTCTTTTCACAAGGTGATGGTGCACACTCATAGTTCTATCCCCTCAAAACCTCAAACATGATGCTGAGTCAGAGTGATACTATGGTCAATGGTGAGAATGACAGGTTCTTAACTGCAAACTGCAAAGTGTGACTTAAAAAGTAATTGTTAAAACCTGTAAGATGTCTTACTGCCACCTCAGCTAATAGATTACCAGCATTACACGTGCATTGCTTTCACTTTTTAATGATAAAGGTCTAATAAGTTTATGATAGGTTTAACCCTTTAACTGTCACAACTATTTTTGAAAATACAGGGGCTGGTCATATAATTAGAATATCTTCAAAAAGTTTATTTATTTCACTAATTCCATTCAAGAAGTGAAAATTGTATAATGTATACATTCATTCCACACAGACTGATATATTTCAAGTGTTTATTTCTTTTAATTTTGATGATTATAAGTGACAACTAATGAAAACCCCAAATTCAGTATTTTAGAAAATTAGAATATTGTGAAAAGGTTCAGTATTGAAGACGCCTGGTGCCACACTCTAATCAGCTAATTAACTCAAAACACCTGCAAAGGCCTTTAAATGGTCTCTCAGTCTAGTTCTGTAGGCTACACAATCATGGGGAAGACTGCTGATTTGACAGTTGTCCAAAAGACGACCATTGACACCTTGCACAAGGAGGGCTAGACACAAAAGTTCATTGCAAAAGAGGCTGGCTGTTCACAGAGCTGTGTCCAAGCACATTATTAGAGAGACGAAGGGAAGGAAAAGATGTGGTAGAAAAAAGTGTACGAGCAATATGGATAACCGCACCCTGGAGAGAATTGTGAAACAAAACCCATTCAAAAATGTGGGGGAGATTCACAAAGAGTGAACTGCAGCTGGAGTCAGTGCTTCAAGAACCACTACGCACAGATGCATGCAAGACATGGGTTTCAGCTGTCGCATTCCTTGTGTCAAGTCACTCTTGAACAACAGACAGCATCAGAAGCGTCTCGCCTGGGCTAAAGACAAAAAGGACTGGACTGTTGCTGAGTGGTCCAAAGTTATGTTCTCTGATGAAACTAAATTTTGCATTTCCTTTGGGAATCAGGGTCCCAGAGTCTGGAGGAAGAGAAGAGAGGCACAGAATCCACATTGCTTGAGGTCCAGTGTAAAGTTTCCACAGTCAGTGATGGTTTGGGGTGCCATGTCATCTGCTGGTGTTGGTCCACTGTGTTTTCTGAGGTCCAAGGTCAACGCAGCTGTATACCAGGACGTTTTAGAGCACTTCATGCTTCCTGCTGCTGACCAACTTTATGGAGATGCAGATTTCATTTTCCAACAGGACTTGGCACCTGCACACAGTGACAAAGCTACCAGTACCTGGTTTAAGAACCATGGTATCCCTGTTCTTAATTGGCCAGCAAACTCGCCTGACCTTAACCCTATAGAAAATCTATGGGGTATTGTGAAGAGGAAGATGTGATATGCCAGACCCAGCAATGCAGAAAAGCTGAAGGCCACTATCAGAGCAACCTGGGCTCTCATAACACCTGAGCAGTGCCACAGACTGATCGACTCCATGCCACGCCGCATTGCTGCAGTAATTCAGGCAAAAAGAGCCCCAACTATGTACTGAGTGCTGTACATGCTCATACTTTTCATGTTCATACTTTTCAGTTGGCCAAGATTTCTAAAAATCCTTTCTTTGTATTGGTCTTAAGTAATATTCAAATTTTCTGTGATACTGAATTTGGGGTTTTCATTAGTTGTCAGTTATAATCATCAAAATTAAAAGAAATAAACACTTGAAATATATCAGTCTGTGTGGAATGAATGTATACATTATACAAGTTTCACTTCTTGAATGGAATTAGTGAAATAAATTAACTTTTTGAAGATATTCTAATTATATGACCAGCACCTGTAGACATGAAAGTGCACTATCCAAACTTAAATTATTATAATTCGTGAATGAATACATTTTGTATCATGATTTTAAAGCACCATTTCCCTGGTAATGCAATGTCCTATTTTTAAAATGACTTTCACAGGATGAATTTTGAGGTTTTAAGCTTTCAGCTGATATATAATTTATTATGATCTTTAAAACGTGATAGGGAAAAAGGCAGCGGAAAATGTCTTTTTGTGACAAAGGTCAGAACTCCTGTTATGATATAGATTTTTGAGGTGCACTCTTGTCATAAATTAATCTATTACTGTTCCTACATAATTTGTAGCAAATAGCCATGCTGAAATATCTATTTAAGAGTCTTAGACCTTTCCAACTATATATAGTTTGTAATGATTAGATTAGGATTTAATTCCAAAGTTCAAAGTTCAAATTCCAAAACTTCCAAAGTCCAACTGAGGGGACAGGTGACACTTAATAGGTTAAAAAGATTATTTAAAAAATTGGATGGAGAGAAGCAGACCATTAGAGCTGTCCTGATCACAAAAAAGTCACCATAAAACCAGAATCGTTGATTTTTAAATCTATACTGCTTTAATTGAAGAAAAAAATAAAGAAATTTGAGGTAACCTTTGTCACAATCTTCAAAGAGACCACAGGCATCACCCGTCAAGATGTGGTAGAAACTTACAGCCCTGCACACACACCAGTGTTTTTTCCCCTTTTTACAAAGTAAATTATAATATTTTCCATCTACTTCATATTTATATCATATTTATTATGCATTATTTCTTATTTAATTGCTCCATTTTATCTTTGGTTTTCAGAATTTCTTAAAAATGTCAGTCACAAACTGATTTTCTATGCTAGTCTAATCTACAGTTCATTCTGCAACCGCCTCAGTTCAAGCTCTGCTGCATGACTTTGCAACAGGTGATAAACCTCAAAAAAGAAACAACATCTTTATGCTTTATGTGATCGTTTCTTCTTCGTTTTCCTGTTACAAGGAATGTGAAATTGTATTTATATAGGTTTGTGTTTCAGATTTGTTAAATGTTTGCTTTAAAATGTTTTAACCCTTCTTTTATAAATGCCACAATGCTTCATTTTAAAGTGTGAAAAGAAGCTTAAAGATGGTTAGCCACTTTCTTTTGGGTTTACTGCCAGCACTGTTTTTCCCACAGCACACCTACCTATATAAACCTGAACCTGAGTCAAAGCACTGACTATCGTCTGACGGGACACAAGGACTTCTCGTAATATGGTGATATGTTTTTTCTAATTATCTTGTATGTCTGTTGTTTTTATGGTTGTATTATTATTATTATTGATGGTAAATGTGAAAGAACAAGTCTATGCATTGTTTGAATACAAATATTTTAACTTGTTATTGCTGACAGTATCTGTCAGATCTGCATTATGAAATAATGATATTTTTGCATTTACACAAACGTCCTTAGATCCTAAAAATGCTGTCATGTGTGATCATCTTGATTGTGGGGCTCCACACTTGTCTGAGTGAGCTGGACTTACTGCATCCATCTCAGCCCTGCACTGAAGCGAAGGACCAGAATGCGTATGACACTTTCCTTCACCAACACCTACGTAAGGACACACCAAATGATCCACGCAAACTAAGAGAATGGCAAAAGTTCATTGACAGAATCAACACATGGGACAGGCCGATTCAGTCATTCCTTCCCTTCAAAGAAGCAGGACGAGTGATAGCTGTGTGTTCATCAGGAGGAAAGGTGTATGGAGGGAACCTCTGCATCAGCAAGAAGCTGCTCACGTTCTTCACTGTTGTGATCAACAATAGGAAGCAAGTCAAGAAAGTCAAGGTTCAGAAACAACATGTTATCCTTGGCTGTGATAAAATTAAAAATAAATGTCTGCCTATTCATTTTGAGGCTAATTTAAATGATGCTGTACCAGATAATAACAAACCAGACTGCAGTAAAGCGATAGCAAATGCAAGCGTTCTTTCTTTCGAGGAGCTGTTTTATGTCTAGACACATGACCTGCAGAATTCAGATGTCTGGATGTTACTTTGTAGCTTTGCTTCTTTTATTTCTGCCTTGCAACTGCATGTAATGTAAAGATGCCTGCTGATATCCATAAATAATGCATTCGGTATGTATACAAACACGTATATTGTTTTCTTACGCTTTTACCTCATTTATTCAATCATTTATTGAATAAAAGTTGCAATGCATAATAAACACACTTGTCCTTCATGTTTAAAATCTACCTTACAAAATATTATACTTATAAATGATAAATTCTTATCGGCTATGGGTTACAGTCTGTTTTTAAATTTCACCAAATTAATACAAAGTTCAGTAAGTGAAGTGATACGATGTAACATAAGTTAAAAATTTTATTAATTTACTTTGTAAATACATTTTTTATTACTTTCCTGACCCGTATCTTTCATATCTCTCGATTCACTCTTATTTTTCCGTGGCCATTTGTAAATTTTATGGGTCTGACTTCTGGTCTGCATGTAGCTATTTTTAGCTTTACAAAACAGCTTATTTTGCTGCTTGATAATTGAAATTGGTGTGTGTTACCATGTTATTTTAATGTATTATCTTAATTATAAACACACTGGTTTGTAGTTTTACTGTTTACAGCACGTTGTTATTTTTCTCATTATTTCCCTATAGCGGCTAATGAACCAGAAGTCTCGTCCGTAGGCTTTCTTCCACGTTGACGTATAAGGTGGATATTGTATAGCTTTTAGCTAAGAATGGTAATCATCCCGGTTTTGCGACTAATTGCACATAATTTATTCATACATTAACAAAACCCTCTGAATGCTGTGATCAAACATGAAAATAACAGCGGGTCTTGCAGTGATGATCAATGACAGACACCTTGCTAAACCTATGGAAGCCCATTTCGCCACTGAACAAAACATTTAAAAAAGGTTATTGTGACTTATCTTACAATTCTGACTTTTTTTCTCAGAATTGTGAGATATAAACTCACAATTGTGAGTTATAAAGTCAGAATTGATATAAACTCGCAATTCTAAGAAATAAAGTCGCAATTGCATGATATAAACTCGCAATTTCGAGTTATAACGTCGGAATTTATAAATTCACAATTCTGAGAAATTAAGTCAGAATTGTGTGATATCAACTGGCAATTGTGAGTTATTAAGTCAGAATTGTGAGATTTAAACTCGCAAATCTCTGAAAACATCAGTCTTTTTTTTCTCCTCATAACTGAACTTTATAACTCGCAATTGCGAGTTTGTATCTCATAATTCTGAGAAAAAAGTCAGAATTGTGAGTTTGTATCTAGCCATTCTGACTTTATAATTCGCAATTGTGCATTTATATCTCACAATTCTGAGAAAAAAAGTCAGACTTGCGAGATGTAAACTCGAAATTGCAAGAAAAAAAAAAGAGTCAGAATTCTGGGATAAAAAGTCACAATTACCTTTTTAAATTTTTTATTCAGTCACGGAAACGGGCTTCCATATTCAGACCATATTCACACTTATTTTCACACTTTAATGTTCATCGGAAATAACACATCTTGACCTTTCTAATAGTGAAAGAAGCACATTCATGTTAACTTTCCGCAGCCCCCCTCTTACATTTCTCTCTCTAACTTCCTCTTTTACCTCTCAAATCACTTTCTTATTCCTTTGTTGATAATAACAGTGAAGAACTTGAGAAGCTCCATGCTAATGCAGTGAATGCAGAGGTTTCCCTCATATTTATCACCTTTCTTCCTTCTCTGAAGGGAAGCACTGACTGAATCGGCCTGTTCCAGGTGTCAATGCTAATAATAAACTTCTGCCATTGTCCTAGGTCTGTATCCTTTGGTGTGCCTTGACGTAGTTGGCTTTTAAGGAAAGAGTCATGTGCATTCTGGTTCTTCGCTTAGTGCAGGGCTGAGATGGATGCAGCACGTCCAGCTCACTCAGACAAGTGTGGAGCACCACAGTCAAGATGATCATGAATGACAGCTTTTTTTGTCTGAGGGTATTTGTGAAAGAATAAAAATGTCAGATTTCAGATTCACTGCTTGCAGTTTATTGTTTGCAGATGCCAATCAAAAATCAAAAATTACTAAAATAAAGTTCCATAAATAAATAAATAAATAAAAAGATAGTGAGGTCCAAAACAAGACTGGACTACATTGGCTTTCATTGTAGGACAAAATAAATAAATAAATAATAAAAAAATAGATAGATAGATAGATAGATAGATAGATAGATAGATTTTAATTTTTTTTTAAATGGTAGGGGTTTTTTTTTAACAATGAGAGACAGAATAACAACAAAATAAATCCAGAAAATCGCTTTTCAAAAAAAGTTATGAATTGATTTGCATTTTAATGAGTAAAATAAGTATTTGACCCCTTCACGAAACATGACTTAGTACTTGGTGGCAAAACCCTTGCTGGCAATCACAGAGGTCAGACGTTTCTTGTAGTTGGCCAGCAGGTTTGCACACATCTCAGGAGGGATTTCGTCCCACTCCTCTTTGCAGATCTTCTCTAAGTCAGGTTTTGAGGCTGACGTCTGGCAACTTGAACCTTCAGCTCCCTCCGCAGATTTTCTATGGGATTAAGGTCTGGAGACTGGCTAGGCCACTCCAGGACCTTTATTGTGCTTCATCTTGAGTCACTGCTTTGTTGCCTTGGTCGTGTGTTTTGGGTCATTGTCATGCTGGAATATTCATCTATGACCCATTTTCAATGAGGGAAGGAGGTTCTCACCCAAGATTTGACGGTCCATCGGTCCAAGATGGCCCCGTCCTCCGGTCCAAGATGGCCCCGTCCATCGTCTCTTTGATTCGGTGCAGTTGTCCTGTCCCCTTAGCAGAAAAACACCCCCAAAGCATAATGTTTCCACCTCCATGTTTGACGTGGGGATCAGTGTTAATTTCATCAACGAATATGATGCCGAAAAATATTAATTAACGAACATTTTTTCTGTGACGAAGACAAGACGTTGATGTTAACACTGGATTACATTGGCTTTCATTGGAGGGCAAAAAATAAAATAAAATAAAATAAATAAATAAATAAAAATAGAATAAAGGTAGTGACATCCAAATTAACACTGGGCTACATTGGCTTTCATTGTAGGACAATAAATAAATAAATAAATAAACAAATAAAAAGTTAGTGAGGTCCAAAACAACACTGGACGACATTGCCTTTCATTGTAGGACAAAATAAATCATATTTGTTTATTTATTTATTTTAGAATTAATTAATAAATTAAAGTTAGAGACATCAATCTAATAACACTGGACTACACTGGCTTTTATTGTAAAACAATAAAAAAATAAATAAGTGAGGTCCAAAACAACACTGGACCACATTGGCTTTTATTGTAGGATAGATAGATAGATAGATAGATAGATAGATAGATAGATTTAAAAAAAGTTAGTGAGGTCCAAAACAACACTGGACTACATTGCCTTTCATTGTAGGACAAAAACAAATTTGAAAAAAACAAACAACAAAACTGGACTACACTGGCTTCCATTGTAGGACAATAAATAAATAAATAAATAAATAAGTGAGGTCCAAAACAACACTGGACTACACTGGATTTTATTGTATGAAAAATAATAATAATAATAATAAAATAAAATTAGTGAGGCCCAAACTTACAGTGGCTTTCATTGTAGGGCAAAAATAAATAAAAATAAAATAAAATAAAATAAAATAAAATAAAATAAAATAAAATAAAATAAAACATGACATCCAAAATAACACTGAGCGCATTTTTATATAGCGCTTTCATTGTGTAAAGCCCTTTACAATCATATGGGGGGATCTCTCCTCACCCACCATCAGTGTGCAGCGTCCACTTGGATGATGCGACGGCAGCCACAGGACAACGGCGCCAGTGCGCTCACCACACACCAGCTACAAGTGGAGAAGAGAGAGTGATAAAGCCAATTCAATGAATGGGGATTATTAGGAGGCCATGATTGACAAAGGCCAGAGAAGAGAATTTGGCCAGGACACCGTGGATACACCCCTACTCTTTATGAGAAGTGCCATGGGATTTTTAATGACCACAGAGAGTCAGGACTTCAGTTTAATGTCTCATCCAAAGAACAGTGTCTTTTAGAGTTTAGTGTCCCTGTCACTATACTGGGGCATTAGGACCCACATAGACCACAGGGTGAGCACCCCCTGCTGGCCTCACTAACACCTCTTCCAACAGCAACCTAGTCTTCCCAGGAGGTCTCCCATCCAGGTATTGACTAGGCTCAACCTTGCTTAGCTAGGAGTTTGACCACTTGGTGGTGCTATAACAGGAAAAATACATGAAAATTGCTGTAACTATGCACCCATTAGTCTGATTGACTTGAAATTCAGCATGCAGTGTCTTTGTCCAAGGTCCCATCCACATCTATGAGGACATTGGCATATCTCCGCCATCAGCCAATCAACTTTGAGCACCTATTAGATGAGGTTACGTTAGTTGAAGCACAAACATTAGTTTTAAGAACAAAAAGAAGATTTAAAACCTCTGATGTTTAAAGAAGGATCATTTTTTAATTGTCTCTGATATTTGATAAGGAAGGCTACACTCTTAAAAATAAAGGTGCTTCACGATGCCATAGAAGAACCTTTTTTGTTTAAATGGTTCCATAAAGAACCTTTAACATCTGAAGAACCTTTCACAAAAGGTTCTTTGTGGTAAAAAAAAAAAGTTTCTTCAGATTATAAAAAGGTAAGAAAGAGATGGCTTTGACTGAACGGTTCTTTGAGGAACTAAAAATCATTGCTGTGAAGAACCTTTTAAAGCACTTTTTTTTATTTTTTTAAATGTAGTTAGATCTTTGATAGTCCAGATACACTTCTGTGCATGTGGTTTATGTAGTTAGAATGAGGTCATCAGGAAGTGAGTAATTAATTTCCATCTGTTAAGCATCCTGTCTTATTTTACACTTTTCATTTCATTATCTTTAGATTTACCAACTTAGGCTCATTGGACATACGTGCCTCTATATACATTTCTGCAAACCTGAAAAAACGTACCTATATGTACGAATCACTGCAGTTTCAGGTTAAAATGAACGCTAGAGGCAGTAATTTTGATTCCTTTTCACACATAGTATGATTTACAAGCAGAGTTTTGATTAATAAAGCCTAATTTTCAGACGATTACTACTGCTGAATATTATATTATGGTTTTAAAACAATTTTAACATCCTGAGCGATATGAAAATTGTTACTTTAGAACGTTGTCGTCACATATACAGCTTCATATACATGAGTTTTCCAATGCAGTCAGTTTCCTCGGTAGCTCACGCGATACGGCGTTGCACTTACGTGATGAAGAGCTGCGGTTCGAACCCGTAAAACTACGAATTGACAAAACAGCTCAAATCTGAATGAGAAAGTGAAAATAACACGGCAGCATCACAAAATACCTCTTTTAATCAGTTTTGCATTTGTTAACACTATCGGTTAGGTTTAGGGTTGGGTTTGGTGTAGGAGATATCTCCAATAAGACAGAGCATTAACCTTTAGCGAAACGCCCTGGATATTTGAATTCTGAACAGCTGGAATACGTACCGCAAGCAGCATAATAAAAATACAGCAATACGTGCCTGTACCAACGTAATAAAAACGTGCCAAGGTCACGTATTGAACGTGTGTTTTAGCGCCACTGTCTGGACATTTCATTTGAAACTGCCACGAAACGTGCAGTAAGGTACGTAATTACGGTGTTGCAGAAATGTATGTAGTGGCACGTATTTCTAGTGAGCCTGGGTTACAACTGAAGTACAGGTGCATCCCAAAAAATTTGCATATCGTAAAAAAGTTTTTGTTTGTAACTTATTTCAAAAACCGAAACTTTCATATATTCTAAATTCAATACATCTTTAAAGTAAAACATTTCAAAAGGTTTTTTTGTTTGTTTGTTTGTTTGTTTTAAGAGTACCCTTGCTGTCTATAGAGGGATTTCATCAAAAATATCTTAATTTGTTGTTCCGAAGATGAACGAAGGTCTTACAGGTTTGGAACAACATGAGGGCGAGTAATTAATGACATTTTCATTTTTGAGTGAACAAACCTTTTAATTTTACATTGAAAATAAATTTTTAGTCCAACAAGATCTTGCCTTATATTTTATTCTGATTTTATAATATAAAAACATATTGAAGAACATTTTGATTGAAAAAAAAAAAAGACAGCACATACTGTAATAACTAATTTAAGAATACAGAAGTCGATAATACAAAATGAATTAAAAAGAAAATAAAGACACATGCTCCTACTGGGCTACACATGTTGTTTTTCTTTTTACAGGAGATCCTGATATTTTGCAGAATTACAATCTTCATTATATTTCCCCGGTATATCATTTTGTTTGTTGAACTCAAAATGAACAGGGAGACACCTGTGATGTCCAAACTTGTCACAGCCTAGAATGATGTGTTGGCTCACATTGCTCACTTTAAAGACCTCACACTTATTCACCTGAACTTCAAAGAAAGTGAATGATTTCTTGCTAATACACAGATTGGAGCCCAGTGTAAAGACCTTGCCTCCAGCTGAAGTGCAGACGTTTTCCACATCACTCTTTTGTTTTAAGTCAAAAAAGCTTATATATACAGATCTTTCTGCATCACTGCAGATATTTTTTTCCTTCAGGAATTCACTCCACACCTCAACGTCAAATGTTTCTGGGAGATTCTCAGGCAGATGTTTCTTTAGGAAATGTTCTATTTGATTCCCTTTGTATTGACGTGTGCAGGGCTTTTTCGCTGGAGGTCTGTAATCCAATTCTAGATGAGCCAGGCACAGATGAAGGCTGAGCATCAGGATGATTTTAACTGCCATCTTCAAGAGAACACTTAAGCTGAGAGCTACAATAAAAAAGAACAGGAAAAAGGGAATTCTTAAAGCCTTGATGAAATAAAGTGTACATTTTTATTATTTAGAATCTCTCCATATACAGTAAGAATGCTAAAAAAATTTAAAACTGATTCTTCTAGTAGTTTCCATAGCATGAGAGCAAAAAAGACAGTACATTACCTTCAGAGTGATGCAGAGTGATCTGTGAAAAGGTCCTTCACCGGAGCTTATAAATTTCTCAGATGTTTGTGGGCGTTGCTTTTGGTTGCAGACCACAGGCAGAAGCTGTTTCCTGACCCTGTCACAGACCACCCCAGATCTCTAAAGTGAGAAATACACAATTCTGTTGTTTTATCACTTGAAACCTACAGAGTTTAGCTGGTTTTCAAGGAACTCTTTTAACTGTTTCATGACTTGTTCCATATCTTCTGATGATAGGCTGTCTTGTTCTTTTGGATTTAATACCGTGCTTGTCTGAGTGGTGCTAAGGTGAGTTTTGTCATTGCTTACTCACACAGATTGCTCTTGAATGTCCAATTATCTCTCCATTTGTTTATATCTTTTGGGTTTCTTCAGAAGCCTTGCTAGTCCCATGGCTTTTCCCAGTGTTTGGTCTGATAGCTGTTCTAGACAGATTCTCTGTGCTTGTGTTAGAGAACATTGGTCATGTGATGCCGTAGGTGACTTCCAGTGCAAGTCTTGAGTCTTTGGTGACAAAACTCTCTACCTCTCTACTGGAATTTTGGACCACTCTTCTTTTGCAAACTACTCCAGGTCATTCAGATTTGAAGAATGCCTTTTCCCAACTGCTGTTTTGAGATCTCTTCACAGGTGTTCTATGGGATTCAGATCTGGACTCATTGCTGGCCATTTCAGAGCTCTCCAGCGCCTTGTTTGTAACCATTTATGAGTGCTTGAAGTGTGTTTCGGGTCATTGTCCTGCTGGAAGACCCATGACCTCTGGTGGAGATGCAGCTTTCTGACACTGGCCACTACATTGTGCCCCAAAAGTTTTTGGTAATCATCAGATTTTATGATAACGTTCACACAGTCAAGGCATCCAGTTCCAGAAGCAGCAAAGCAACCCCAAAACATCTTTGAACCCCCACCATGATTGACTGTAAGGACTGCGTTCTTTTCTTTTAAGGCCTCATTTTTTTTTCCATAAACAGTGCCATGATGTCCTTTACCAAAAAGCTCTACTTTTGTCTCATCTGTCCACAGTACATTCTCCCAGAAGCAAACTCCAGTCTTGCTTTTTTATGCTTTTGGTGTCCTCTTGGGTCTCCTACCATAGTGTCCCTTTTCATTCAGATGACGACGGATAGTGCGAGCTGACGCTGTTGTACCCCGTGTCTGCAGATCAGCTTGAATTTGTTTGGATGTTAATTGGGGTTCTTTATCCACCTTTCGAACAATCCTTTGTTGTAATTTTTATTAATTTTGCTCTTCCGTCCACGTCCAGAGAGGTTAGCTACAGTGCCATGGCTGTAAACCTCTTGATGATGTTGCACACAGCGGACACAGGAACATTAAGATCACTGGAGATGGACTTATAGCCTTGAGTCCATGTTTTTCTCTCAAATCCACAGACAACTCCTTACACTTTTTTCTTTCTCCATTCTCAGTGTGACACACAACACAATGGTTGAGTCAACTTTTCTCCATTTTAACTGGTTGCAAGTGTGATTACTAGGTCTTGGGGTGAGGCTGTCTGTCATGCCTTCCAGCCAGGTGTTCACATCTTCCCCTTGGGCAATCGGGTCTGCCGTCCGCAGCATGTTGGCACTGAAGGGAAAAGAGACCCCACAGCACAACTGGCAGCACAACTGTTTCCAGCATTGATAATAATCAGAAATGTTTCTTGCGCAGCAAATCAGCATATTATTTTTGAAGGATCATGTGATACTAAAGACCTGAGTAATGATGCTGAAAATTCACCTTTGATTACAGATGCATTATAAATTGCATTTTAAAATACAATTAAATTTAAAAGTTTACATACACCTTGCAGAATCTGCAAAAAGTTCATTATATGGATCATACAATATCCAAGTTATTTTTTTTTATTTAGTACTGACCTGAATAAGATTTTTCACATAAAAGACATTTACATATAGTCCACAAGAAAAAAATAATAGTTGAAATGTATAAAAATGACCTGTTTACATACACATGATTCTTAATACTGTTGTTACCTGAATGTTTTTTTTTTTTTTTAGTTTACTGATAGTTGTTCATGAGTCTCTTGTTTGTCCTGAAAAGTTCAACTGCCCGCTGTTCTTCAGAAAAATCCTTCAGTTCCCACAAATTCTTTGGTTTTTCAGCATTTTTCTGGATTTGAACCCTTTCCAACAATAACTATGATTTTGATATCCATCTTTTCACACTGATGACAACAGAGGGACTCGTATGCAACTATTACAGAAGGTTCAAGCACTTACTGATGCTCCAGAAGTAGGCACAATGCATTAAGAATCGGGGAGTGAAAACTTTTTGAATTTGAAGATCAGGGTAAATTTAACTTATTTTGTCTTCTGTAGTATCTTCTGTAGCTTCTGAAGGTCAGTACTAAATGAAACAAACAAACAAAAAAAAAAGATATTTAGGCAAAATAAGAAAAATGTGCACAACCTCATTCTGTTCAAAAGTTTACACCCCAGCTCTAAATGCATCATTTTTCCTTCTGGAGCATCAGTGAGTGTTTGAACCTTCTGTAATAGTTGCATATGAGTCCCTCAGTTGTCCTCAGTGTGGAAAGATGGATCTCAATATCATACAGTCAGTTGGGAAAAGTTCAAATAACATGCTGATAAAAACAAATAATCTGTTGGACCTGATTTATTATTTTTTTCTGAAGAACAGTGGGCAGTTTAACTGTTTAGCACAAACAAGGGACTCATGAACAACTATCACTAAACAAAAAAACAAACAAACAGCTGTGAACAACACAGTATTGAGAGTGTACGTAAATTTTCAAGTGTATGTAAACTTTTGGTCTGTTTTTATAAATTCAACTATTATTTTCTCTTGTGGGCTATATGTAAACATCTTTTATGTGAACTATCTTATTCAGGTTAGTACTAAACAAAAATAACGTGCACTTTGTGTGATCCCTCTTATTTTGGTAAATAATTAACATTTTGCAGGTTCTGCAAGGTGTATGTAAACTTTTGACTTCAACTGTATATATTAACTGTAATTTTTCTTCAGATAAGTGCAGCCTTTTTTAGCATGGTTAAAGAACTTCTTTCAAAAACATTGCAAAATCTTACTGACCCCAATCTTTTAAATGGTGTACATGTAATATTTGTTTTAATTAGTTTGTGCAAGTAAATTTATTTAAACTTAAAAGTTAAAAAGGATTGTGTTTTGTTCTGTAATTGCTGTCAATAAATCTGTCAGAAAAAATGTGCTAAAGTGTTTCCACAAATTAAATTGCGTCATCTGTTATATGGACTACTGATCAGACGTTTAGAAGTTTGTTTTAAAATGCAAAGTATTGAAAATAAAAATGAAGCACTGTAAACTTTGATATCACTACTCTCTCAGAAAAAAAGGTACAGTTCTGTTGCTAGGGCGGTACCTTAAGGTATAATCAGAATCAGAATTAGCTTTATTCGCCAAGTGTGCGCAAACACACGAGGAATTTGTTGTGGTTTTTTAAGGTGCTCCTGGTACACACATACATATATACATACATACATACATACATACAACATTTAAATAAAATAAAAACTTAAAAATAAATAATAATGTATGAATCTGGAACAGATGATTTATGAACAGATTTGTGCATTATTTTCTCTATATACAGCTATATAAATAAGAGATGTGCATGAGTATTTACATAATAATACTACAGAAGTTTACATAATAATACTACAGAAAGAGACATTAATTAGAATGGGGAAAGAAATACAGAAATGAATTGTAGAACCCAGGTAATGATTCATGTTTATCTGTTTAAGGTGGAGATGGCATTTGGGAAAAAGCTGTTTTTATGTCTAGATGTTTTAGTGCTCAGGGATCTGTAGCGTCTGCCTGAGGGGAGAAGTGCAAACAGGTTGTGTCAGGGGTGAGAAGGGTCTTGGATGATGTTTCCTGCCCGTTTCTTCACTCTGGAGATGTATAAGTCCTGAAGGTTGGGCAGGTGCACACCAATGATTCTTTCTGTTGTCCTAACAGTCCGTTGCAGTCTTCTTATATCTGATTTACTGGCTGCCCCAAACCAGACAGTTATAGAAGAGCACAGAACTGACTCAATGACAGTGGAGTAAAACTGCGTCATCAGTGCCTGTGGTAGATTGAACTTTTCCAGTTGACGGAGAAAGTACAACCTCTGCTGGGCTTTTTTCACAATGGAGTCATGTGAATATCCCACTTCAGGTCCTGGGAGATGTTAGTTCCTAGGAACTTGAAAGACTCCACTGCAGCCACAGTGCTGTTCATGATGGTGAGAGAGGTGAGTACAGAGGGGTTTCTCCGAAAGTCCACCGTCATCTCTACAGTTTTGAGCGTGTTGAGCTCCAGGTTGTTGCGACTGCACCAGAGAGACAGCTGCTCAACCTCCTGTCTGTAAGCAGATTCGTCACCATCCTGGATGAGACCGATGACTGTGGTGTCATCTGCAAACTTCAGAAGTTTGACAGAGGGGTCTTTAGAGGTGCAGTCATTTGTGTAGAGGGAGAAGAGCAGTGGGAAGAGAACGCAGCCCTGGGGAGCTCCAGTGCTGATGGTGCGGGTGCCGGATGTGAGTTTTCCCAGCCTCACTAGTTGCTGCCTATCTGTCAGTAAGCTGTTGATCCACTGACAGATGGAGGTGGGTACAGAGAGCTGTGACAGTTTAATCTGAAGGATATCTGAAATGATGGTGTTGAAAGCAGAGCTGAAGTCCACAAACAAGATCCTTGCATAGGTCCCTGGTTTGTCCAGATATTGAAGGATGTAGTGCAATCCCATATTGACTGCATCATCCACAGACCTGTTTGCTCGGTAAGCAAACTGCAGGGGGTCCAGCAAGGGTCCAGTAATGTCCTTCAAGTAGGCCAACACCAGTCTCTCAAATGACTTCATGACCACAGATATTAAAGCAACAGGTCTGTAGTCATTAAGTCCTGTGGTTTTTGGTTTCTTGGGTACAGGGATGATGGTGGAACATTTGAAGCAGGATGGGACTATACACAGCTCCAGAGATCTGTTGAAGATCAATGTGAAGATAGATGATAGCTGGACAGCACAGGCTTTAAGGCAGGCTGGAGAGACACCGTCTGGACCTTTGGCTTTCCTTAACTTCTGCTTCCTGAAGACTTTGCAAACATCACCTTCACAGATCTTAAGGGCAGGCTGAGAAACAGTAGGGGGGATGGAGGGGCAGGGTGTTGATGGCTGTGTTGTGGGACAGTCGGGGTGGGTGTAGGGTGTCAGACCAGTCTTTTGTTTTTCAAACCTGCAGTAAAACTCATTCAGGTCATCAGCCAGTTGTTGATTGGCCTCAGTGCTGGAAGACGGGCTCTTGTAGCTGGTGATGGCTTTCAGGCCATTCCACACTGATTTAGAGTCATTTCTTGAAAGCTGTTTTTTTAGCTTTCCCGAGTAGTTTAACTTTGCCACTCTTATCTCCCTACTCAGTGTCTATTTGGCCTGTTTGTACAAGGCTTTGTCCCCACTCCTGTAGGCGTCCTCTTTGGCCTGGCGAAGCTGTTTGAGTTTTGCACTGAACCAAGGTTTGTCATTGTTAAATGTTAAATAAGTCCTGGTGGGTACACACATGTCCTCACAGAAACTGCTGTAGGATGTCACAGTGTCAGTGAGCTCATCCAGATCAGTAGCTGCAGCCTCCAATCAGTAAGTTCGAAGCAGGCTTGTAAATCCCACTCTGCTTCAACAGTCCATCTCTTTACAGTTCTTACTACAGGCTTAGCAGATTTAAGTTTCTGCCTGTAGGCTGGTAGAAGATGAACTAAACAGTGATCAGAGATTCCCAGTGCTCCACGGGGGACAGAGTGACATGCATCCTTTAAAACAATGTAGCAATGGTCCAGTCCGGGTAACGCTGCTCTGTGTGTGTGATCTGATCGGCCAAGAGTTCTAGCGCCGCGCTTGCACGCGCGTCAGGAGGAATGTACACACTCACCAGAATAAACGAGGAAAACTCCTACGGCGAATAAAAAGGCTTACAGTTAATAAAGATAGCTTCCAAGTTTGGGCAGCACATCTTATTTAAAACCGTCATGTCTGTACACCAGCCTTCATTGATATAAAAACATAATCCACCGCCTCTCGTTTTCCCCGACGACTCGGTGACGCGGTCCGCTCTGATCAGCTGGAAGCCAAAACCCTAAAAAGAATCATTAAAGGGGTCATCGGATGCCCATTTTCCACAAGTTTATATGATTCTTTAGGGTCTTAATGAAAAGTCTACAATATACTTTGGTTAAAAATTCTCAATGGTTGTGTAAAGCAATACCCTTTTTACCTTGTCAAAATGATCTCTGCAAAAATCATCCTGTTCTGGTCGAGGCTGCTTTAAATGTTAATAAGCTCTGCTCCGCCCCTCTCTTCTCTCTGTAGAGAGATGAGCCTGTTTACTTTAGCCGCATTTAGCCACATTTAGCCATTAAACTTGCTAACTAGCAGGTTATTGGGAAAGGGCAATCGCAAAGATTCATAAAAGAAACCTTATACTCACTTCTGCTGTAAGTGAAGCTGGATCACAAATGATCCGCACGAACATAGACGGATATATGTAGATTGGGAGGCGCATTCCATTCACAAACCTACCTAATCTACTGCATCTTCAGCAGCTCGGATGACGGGAGTAAATGACGACCACTATGTTCATTATTACATCCAGCAACACAACACCTCAGTCGCTCAATCTGGGATATTCTTGTCTAACTTACATCGCTGCTCCGGCATCGAAGGTTGGACAGTTACAGCTGATTTAAACCAATAAATACAAATATTTACAAGACTGACTGTATATTAATGCAGCTTTGCTGTGGGTTCTGGTGAGGCACGTTAACTGAGAGAAGAGTACCGGTTTGTGTCAACAATATCTCATATACGCGCTTCAAATGAGCTCCGAGGGAGCTGATCATTCGTTTCTCTTATAGCATGCATAAAAATGACACGTCGAGTAGTAATATTGTTTTTCTCCCCTTAATTTTAATCGCTCATAAGTTAAAATTCCCGCCGTTCTAAATCCACACAGTTGTTCGTTACTCTCCGTCTCGCGCTCTGTTGAACGGGTCTCTCTCTAATGCAGCACTGGCCTCAAATAATACATACCAAACTGTATATTTATCATTCTCCGCATAAGTTCTGCTCAGTACCGCAACAGAGAATATAATATGTATATCAAAAATATTTATGCGTGAAACTAGTACATAAAACCAGCTAGAAAATACAACGCTTTAAACCATACTTGTACTCTTCTTAGACAACATACATGAATATTAAACATATATTAAACGAATAAATACAAATATTTACTTACCAAATTTGTTGACTGAGAACATTTTCCAACTCTGTGGCGAAGCTCACCAAGATGGCTGACCAACATCTTCTTTCTGCATTGGTTACTTAAAACAGACTTAAAACAGACAACTTAAAAAACTAATTGAAACAACTAAATTGTGAAATTGTTTTTTACAGTGTAGGCTTGGTGAACAGTTTTGAAGAATTTGATGTTTCCTCATTCAGATAGATATGAGCTTCACTTGCCTGCATGAGAGGCGTTTCATAGAGGCCGCCGAGTGAAATGACTTGCCTTAAAGGGACTTTGATTCGAAGCTGTCGTAAATGACTCTACAAAGACACACCTTTGTTTACTTTTGTGTGTTGCTTGGCAACCACTTTGTTGCAACCACAACTGTTTCTGAGGAACTATATTGTTTAGTGAAAGAATACTGTTTTTATTAATATCATTACACATTATTTGCTCCATTTTATTTTGTGAAACCTTACTATGTATGTGGAATAACAGTTTTATAAAAGCAATAAGCTAAGGGACAACCTTAGCTGTTATAAATTCACTGTAAACCACAGCTTTGTGGGGCTTATTGCTTTATTTCAACTCTCATTCTGACCCTGTCTAAAATGAGATGTTTTAAGGGGCGGGTCCTTTAAGGCTTGTCAGAAATCAACCACTGTTGTGATTGGCTGACGCCATTCCATAGGAAGCATGGAATGGAAGTGATCAATGAATTTTATACATCAATAATAGTTATGTTTGACTGATTTTGTATTACAAATAATGGAAGAAATAATTCATTAGAGAACATAAATTTGACCTATGGACCTGCTGGGCTTTTTTTTTTTTTCTTTTCACAAGGTGATGGTGCACACTCACAGTTTTCATCCCCTCAAAACCTCAAACATGATGCTGAGTCAGAGTAATACTATGGTCAGTGGTGAGAACGACAGATTCTCAACTGCAAACTGCAAAGTGCGACTTAAAAAGTAATTGTTAAAACCTGTAAGATGTCTTACTGCCACATCAGCTAATAGATGTAGTAAATTATTAACCATTACACTTGCACTGCTTTCAATTTAAACAGACTTGAAAGTGCACTATCCAAACTTAAATTATTATAATTTATGAATGAATACATTTTGTATCATGATTTTAAAGTACCATGTCCATGGTAATGCAATGTCCGATTTTAAAATGGCTTCCACAGGATGAATTTTGAGGTTTTAGGCTTTCAGCTGATATATAATTTATTATGATCTCTAAACCGTGATAGGGAAAAAGGCAACGAAAAATGACTTTTTTGTGACAAAGGTCAGAACTCCTGTTATGATATAGATTTTTGAGGTGCACTCTTGTCATAAATTAATCTATTACTGTTCCTACATAATTTGTAGCAAATAACCGTGGTAAAATATCTATTTAGGAGTCTTAGACCTTTCCAACTATATATAGTTTGTAATGATTAGATTAGGATTTAATTGTAAGTAAACTTCCAACGTCCAACTAAGAGGACGGGTGACAGTTAAAAGTTTAAAAAGATTATTTAAAAAATTTGGATGGAGAGAAGCAGAGCACTAGAGCTGTCCTGATCACAAAAAAAGTTATAAAGCCAGAATCATTGATTTTTAAATCTATACTGCTTTAATTGAAGAAAAAAAAAAGAAAGAAATTTGAGGTAACCTTTGTCACAATCTTCAGAGAGACCACAGGTGTCAGCAGTCAAGATGTGGGTAGAAACTTACAGCCCTACACACACACTAGTGTTTTTTTTTTTCTTTTTTACAAAGTAAATTATAATATTTTCCATCTTCATATTTATAATGCATTATTTCTTATTTAATTGCTCTGTTTTATCCTCGGTTTTCAGAATTTCTTAAAAATGTCAGTCACACACTGACAAGACAGGCCAATTCAGTCATCACTTCCCTTCAAAGAAGCAGGACGAGTGATAGCTGTGTGTTCATCAGGAGGAAAGGTGTATGGAGGGAACCTCTGCATCAGCAAGAAGCTGCTCACGTTCTTCACTGTTGTAATCAACGATAGGAAGCAAGTCAAGAAAGTCAAGGTTCAGAAACAACATGTTATTCTTGGCTGTGATAAAATTAAAAATAAATGTCTGCCTATTCATTTTGAGGCTAATTTAAATTATGCTGTACCAGATAATAAACCAGACTGCAGTAAAGTGATAGCAAATACAAGCTTTATTTCTTTTGAGGAGGTGTTTTATGTCTAGACACATGACCTGCAGAATTCAGACGTCTGGATGTTACTTTGTAGCTTTGCTTCTTTTATTTCTGTCTTGAAACTGCAAGTAATGTAAAGATGCCTGCTGATATCCATAAACAATGCATTCTGTATGTATACAAACATGTATATTGTTTTCTTACACTTTTGCCTTATTAATTCAATCATTTATTGAATAAAAGTTGTAATGCATAATAAACACACTTGTCCTTCATGTTTAAAATCTACCTTACTCACACAATATTATACTTATAAATGATATTTTACCTTCAGTAAGTGAAGTGATACGATGTAACATAAGTTTAAAAATTTTATTCATTTACTTTGTAAATACATATTTTATTACTTTCCTGACACTTATCCTTCATATCTCTCAATTCACTCTTATTTTTCCCGCAAGAGTGGGCGTGGCCATTTGTAAATTTTATGGGTCTGATTTCTGGTCTGCATGTAGCTACTTTTAGCTTTACAAAACAGCTAGTTTTGCTGCTTGATAATTGAAATTGGTGTGTGTTACCATGTTATTTTAATGTATTATCTTAATTATGAACACTCTGGTTTGTAGTGCAAACAGTTTTACTGTTTACAGCACATTGTTATTTTTCTCATTATTTCCCTATAGCGGCTAATGAACCGGAATTCTCATCAATAGGCTTTCCTCCATGTTGAAGTATAAGGTGGATATTGTATAGCTTTCAGCTAGGAATGGTAATCATCCCGGTTTTGTGACTAATTGCACATAATTTATTCATACATCAACAAAACCCTATGCATGCTGTGGTCAAACATGAAAATAACAGCAGGTCTTGCATTAACTATCATATCAATGACAGACACCTTGCTAAACCTATGGAAGCCCGTTTATCGCCACTGAATAAAAAAATTTATTACGACTTACCTTACTATCAGTGTTGTGCAAGTTACTTCCAAACTGTAATACATTACAGATTACTTGTTACTGTCATTTAAAAGTAATCCCTTACCTTTCAATATTACTGTCTCAGAATTGTAATACGTTACATGACCCCTGTATTACTTTTGAGTTACTTTCACCAAAATAACTACAGAAGTATAACAAGATTCTAAAATGACAAAATTGTTCTGCAGAGCATTTTACATCCAATAGAGGGCAATATAATGTAGCATAATGACTGTGGCCTATCCAGGGTACTAACAATATAGTTTGTTATTGGCAAAGTGAAGGCTCCAGACAATGCAAGAAAGGATGACAGGACTATATGTAAACTCAAGATGCAGATTTTTTCTTTTCTTTGTGTTGCCATTATTTTATTCACTTTGAATTCAAGTTGTTTACAACACAAAACTGTCATGCAAAAAGTGAGCATGATGAACATAGCTTATGCTTTCTCAGTATAAAGTGCAATTAGAGGACCAACTCCTCAACGTCATTTCAGTCCATAGAAATGAACATATAGGCTAAACACAGCCTAACTGCTTAGAAATAAAACAGATCAAATAGAGACCTATATGCCTCCAAAAAGACTAAATCAATCCACTTATAGGCTACAACAAGACGACATGACTCTATGAAACTATAGAACTAGACACACTTTTCAAGAATACAAAAATTAAATTAAAGTGCTTGGGCCTACAAGGCTTAACAGGAAATATGGCTTAGTCATTTAAGTAAAAAAATAAAAAATAATACAAATAAATGTTCAGTAAAAAAGGGAAGTCATAAAAGAAAAAAATTAAAATAAAAAGTTTTAGAAATACAAAACTGAAATTAAGGTGTTTGGGCCCACAAGGCCTCACAGCAAATACGGTTCAATAATCAAACAAAAAGTCAGACATGGCCTACAGGAAAATTGAATTAAAAAAGTTCTGTTTCCTGCCAAAAATAAAACACAGGTAATGTGCAGCTGAAAGTAAAGGAAAATCAAGGCTGTGTTTATGGCTATGGTGGGGGCTAGCCTATTCCATTATACCCCCTTGACTGAAATATCTGTTGAAGCGCATCAGAATAAGGTGCTGAAAGCGTCCATCACCAAGACGGTTGCGTCTTGGGGTGAGTACCAGACTCCCAAGACTGAAAAGTCTTTCGACCGGTGCACTGGACGGTGTTGGTGCATTATAGCGTAGCGCAATTTTTTTGATTCTTGGAAACTGATGCAGGCTTTCCATTACTGGATCAGAATTGAAATAAGATGTTACCTCTGTTTCCACTGACATAGGTGCATCAGCCATGGCATTGGGCTGTTCATCAAATGAAAAGAAGTCATCCTCACGGGAGGTGACTGCAGCAGGTTGACGAGCATCAGTCATTGGGGTTGCAGGCTCTTCTACTGTTAGAGAGCGGCACTCAGTGGTGAGGAGGTACTTGATGTGATCTCTTCTGGTTTCCTCTTTTACCCAGCGCAGTTTAAACTTGGGCAGCGAGACGGTGGCCAGTAGGGCTTCCTTGGAGTCAATTGTTGTGGCAAAGCGAGTTTTAATCGCTCCCACAATTATTTCAGGCAACCCAGTGGTCATTTGTGAAAGTCCATTTTGCATTGCTAACGTTTTGGCCATTAGAACTTCAAGCGTTGGTTGAAGTGTCCCATAAAAACAAGTTTCCTCACCCTGTAGGATGTCCAGTGCAATGCTGAAAGGCTTTAGAATGGAGCAGTATTCCTTCAGAAACTGGTATTCCCTTTCATTCATACATTTGATCTGAAGCTGTGTGCATAGATTGTTAATGTCAGTTAGTTGCATTTCTATGATCCGAACATAGGCGTCATAGAATGAGTTCCACTGGGTTACTGAGGGCACAATCAACTTTCTTTCACTGATCTTTTCTAGGCACTCAGATGCAACTGTGGACCGGCTAGCTTTGGTCCATAGTGCTGAACACTTAGCTGTGGAACTGCGGTAAATGGCCCTGGATTCTGGGTTTGATGCCAACCATTTATCAATCTCATTGGTGGCAATGAGGTTAAGTGTGTGAGCTGCACATCTGTAATGTGCAGGCAGCACACACATCCCTTGCTGGGCATCCTCATCGTATCCTCCAGCGAGAACACTGTGGAGGTCGGTGAAGGCCACTTCCCCATCTTCCTTCTCCACCTCCTCTTCGTCCTCCACAGATTCGACTTGTTGGTATTCCTTAAAAGCTTTAACGAAGTTGCTGCCATTGTCTGTCACACATGCTGTCACCTTTTCAGCAGTTAATCCATACTGGGAAAAAATATCCTCAAGTTCAGATGCAATTGCATCATATGTGTGCCTACCTTTGAACCTACGACAAGCGATAGCAGCCTTATTCCGTTGCAGTGTCTCCGAATCGATCCAGTGGACCGTCACCCCCAAAAAACTCTTGTTGTGGGCAGTCCAAATGTCTGCAGTTGTTGACACGTACTGCTGTTCATCAATTGTTTTCTTTAGCTCCATTTCCATGACAGCATAGTTCCTATCCAGTTCTTTAGCGAACGCTGTTCTGCATGGCAGTACATGCTGAAAAACAAGTAAAATACACAGATATTAAAACTCTGGTTCATGATCATGTTATGCTAAATCACACATTTGCATATTTATTGTCTGTTCCAATCAGATGCAAGAGCATACACACACATTATGCTGCTGTATTAAGGTCTGTTGATAGCTATAACATGTTGACTATACATTTTGACCCAGTAACATAGAATCAGGGGTGCCCAACCCTGTTCCTGGAGATCTGCCTTCCTGCAAAGTTCAGCTCCAACCCTGATCAAACACACCTGAACCAGCTAATTAGGATCTGAAGGAGCACTTGATAATTACAGACAGGTGTGTTTGTTTAGGGTTGGAACTGAACTCTGCAGGAAGGCAGATCTCCAGGAACATGGCTGGGCACCATTTCAGGTGCATTTATTTGAAATACAAAATACTATTTTGAATTTCAAATACATTTAATCTTAGTGTTTTTGTATTTTCAAAATACAAAATACTTTTTGCCCATCAACCTCTTTATTAGACTAGTGATTTCTTGTATTAACTAGGCTATATAAAAATAAATAAAAACATTACTAAGATTAAATGCATTTAAATACAAAATACTATTACAAAATAATAAAGATGTGTTTGAAATACTGCCCATTCATGGCATCTAATAAGGAGGTTAATTGGCAAAAAGTATTTTAGTTTGAAAATACAAAAATACTAAGTAAAACACATTTAAATACTAAATACATTTAATTTTTTCAAAGGTATTTAAATATAAAATAGTCCCATCCCAGAACTAGATAATATTGAATTCTAGCTAGTCTCATGTAAAGGTTAGCTTACCTTGTCATTGCTGCTGGTCACAGGGATCTTGCTAACTAGCTTTCTGAAAGCAGGAGATTCCACCGTTGACAATGGTAACATGTCTTCGACGACATACTCTGCCACAAGTCTTCTGAATTCTCGAGGTTCAAGTGGCACGATGGCAGACCCAGAGAAACTTAATTTCTGTTGCTTTGGCTTATCACTCTCGTCCTCTGTATTCTTTCTCTTCTCAGTAAGTGGAGTGCTTGCATGGCACCGCTCGAGATGTTTTTTTAAATTGCTAGTGCTATTTCTCGACGTGGATAGTTCTCTCGGTTTTACACAAAGGTTGCATTTGACAATAACGTTCTTCTTATCCTTCTCTCTGACAAAATCGAAGTAATGTGCATACGTCCATCTCGCGAATGTACTGTCATCTGCCATCTTTATCCATTTACCGCTCACTGGCCAGTGCGCGCTAGGACTTAAAGCGAACTGGGCGGGGCTAATAGCCTCGGACCTCAAGCTCATCGGCTGAAATCATGCCGCGTTACAAAATACAAAGTTCCACCAGCGAGAGGGAGATGATGAATGACACCACAGGCGTCTATCCACTGACCACAAACAGGAAATAGAACTTACTTGCAGGATTTTTGATTTGATAATGTCTCGCGGGCGAAAAGTTTGTTGTAACGCAAGCGTTACTGAACATGTACCGAGTAAAATATTACTGAAAATTGATTAGTAATGCCTTACACTACTGCGTTACAGCAAAAAGTAATACGTTACAGTAATACATTACTTTTGTAACGCATTACTCCCAACACTGCTTACTATTCTGACTTTTTTCTCAGAATTGTGAGATATAAACTCACAATTACGAGTTATAAAATCAGAATTGCGTAATATAAACTCGCAATTCTGAGAAATAAAGTGGCAATTGCATGATAAAATCGCAATTGCGAGTTAGTCAGAATTCCAAGATATAAATTCACAATTCTGAGAAATGAAGTCAGAATTGTGAGATATAAACTCGCAAATCGCAAGTCTTTTTTCTCCTCATAACTGGACTTTATAACTCGCAACTGCAAGTTTGTATCTCATAATTCTGAGAAAAAAGTCAGAATTGCGAGATACAAAGTCGCAATTGCAAGAAAAAAAAAGTCAGAATTGCGAGTTTATATCTAGCAATTCTGACTTTAGAATTCGCAATTATAATAATAATAATAATTCCTTACATTTATATAGCGCTTTTCTGGGCACTCAAAGCGCTTTACATAGAAGGGGGAATCTCTTCAACCACCACCAGTGCGCAGCATCCACCTGGATGATACGACGGTAGCCATATTGCGCCAGAACGCCCACCACACACCAGCTTATTGGGGGAGAGGAGATGTAAGTGATGAAGCCAATCAGAATATGGGGATGATTAGGAGGCCATGATGGTCAGAGGCCAATGGGCAAATTTGGCCAGGGGTTACACCCCTACCCTTTTTCGAAAGACATCCTGGGATTTTTAATGGCCACAGAGAGTCAGGACCTCGGTTTAACGTCTCATCCGAAGGACGGTGCTCTTTTGACAGTATAGTGTCCCCATCACTAGACTGGGGCATTAGGACCCACACAGACCACAGGATGAGCACCCCCTGCTGGCCTCACTAACACCTCTTCCAGCAGCAACCTAGTTTTCTCAGGAGGTCTCCCATCCAGGTACTGACCAGACTCAACCCTGCTGTGTGTTTATATCTCACAATTCTGAGAAGAAAAAAGTCAGACTTGCGAGATGTAAACTCGAAATTGCATGGGAAAAAAAGTCAGAATTGCGGGATAAAAAGTCGCAATTACCTTTTTTTTAAATTCAGTGGCGGAAACGACCTTCCATACTAGACAGAACAAAGATGATGAAAAAAATGTTATCCCCTGATTTTGTGGGAAAACAGTTTGACAGCAGTTTTGATACGAAATGTTCACCAGGTGGCGCAGAAAGCCCTTCGTTGGATTCTGGACCCGGACCTGATGACTACAGGAGAATATAACAGAAACAGAACACAGTGTTTCTTTAACTTTTCATGCAATCATATAATTTATTGTGACAATAATATTACGTAAGAAAGAATGATTTTAAAGCCGGGGGAAAAAGTCTTTATTTTCATTTGCAATATTTTATTTAAAAATTGATAGAATTAGGGGAAAGGCCCTCATTTTACTTACATTTTGACAATGGATTAATTAAATGAGCAAAGCTAAAAAGTAACATTCAGAGATCACAGTTTCGCAGGTCATGAATCCCGATTTGAAACAGCACTTTCAAAGGAATGATGATTATTATTGCTGTGTGGTTTGTTATTATCTGATGTACATGTAGCATTGTTATTGTTATTTATTTTATTTTATAATTATTATTATTATTTGATCACAGCCAAGAATAACATGCTGTTGCTGATGTTTTACTCTTGACCTGCTTCTTATCATAGATCTCAGAAGGTGAAGAACGTGTAAGCCTTCTTTCTCATGCAGATAAAAAAAAGATGGTAGTAATTTGAGAAGGAAGTGGTTAACTGTTTCCAGACCATATTGACACTTATTCTCACACTTCAATATTCATTGGAAATAACACACCTTGACCTTTCACACTGTAAAAGAAGCGGCCCCACACATTCATGGTAACTTTCCACAGCCCCTCTCTTACATTTCTCTCTCTAACTTCCTCTTTTACCTCTCAAGTCACTTTCTTATTCCTTTGTTAATAATAACAGTGAAGAACTTGAGAAGCTCATTGCTAATGCAGTGAATGTAGAGGTTTCCCTCATATTTATCACTTTTCTTGCTTCTCTGAAGGGAAACACTGAATGAATCGGCCTGTTCCAGGTGCCGATGCTATAAACTTCTGCCATTGTCCTAGGTCTGTATCCTTTGGTGTGCCTTGACGTAGTTGGCTTTTAAGGAAAGTGTCATGTGCATTCTGGTTCTTCGCTTAGTGCAGGGCTGAGATGGATGCAGCACGTCCAGCTCACTCAGACAAGTGTGGAGCACCACAGTCAAGATGATCATGAATGACAGCTTTTTTTTTTTTAAGGATCTCAGGGTATTTATGCAGGAATAAAAATGTCAGATTTCAGATTCACTGTTTGCAGTTTATTGTTTGTAGATGCCCTGCAAACCAGAAATTACTAAAACAAAGTTCCATTTTACTTGTTTAATTACAATACAAAGAATATCAGTTTTGCTTAATTTCAGAATTATAATAAATAAATAAATAAAAAGTTAGTGAGGTCCAAAACAACACTGGACTACACTGGTTATTTGCCCTTCTCAAACAGCAAGTTTTATAAAGGTGTTCAAGTGATAGTGAATCAGCACCAACAATGTCCTGTGCTGTTTTTACAACCTGCTGCAGGGCTTTCTTGGTGCAGCTACTATACCAAGCAGTCATACAATAAGTCAATATGCTCTCTGTAGTACATCTATAAAAGTTGACCATCAGTTTCTGAGGAAGATTTGCTCTTTTTAACTTCCTCAGAAAGTCGAGACATTGTTGTGCTTTCCCCACTATACATGCTGTATTATCACCCCAGGAAAGATCTTCTGTGATGGTAACTTCCAAGAACTTGTAGCTGTGTACTCTCTCCACGACCTCGTCTTTAATCATTACAGAGCAGTGGGTGATCTTTTTAGTGGTCCTAAAGTTCACAATAATTTCTTTGGTCTTCCTGATTTTTAAGACCAAGTTGTTGGTGTCACGCCACAATGTCAGTTTTTGAACCTCCTCCTCCCTATATGCAGCTTCATTATTGTTTGTAATGAGCCCAATGACAGTTGTGTCATCTGAAAATTTAACCAAAATATTAGAGTCATGACAGTCATGGGTAAAAAGTGCATAAAGGAGGGGACTTAGTACACACCCTTGTGGTACACCAGTACTCAAAGTTAAAGTAGAGGATGTATGTTTGTCCACCCGCGCTGACTGGGGGTGGTTGGTAAGAAAGTCCTATAACCAGCTGCATATGAAAGAAGTTAATCCTATAGCATGAAGTTTGTTAATCAGCTAGCTTGGTACGATGGTGTGAAATGCTGAGCTGTAGTCAACAAAGAGCATCCTAATGTATGCATTAGGCTTTTCCAGATGGGAGAGAGCAGCATGCATAGCTACACAGACGGCATCCTCAGTCGATCTATTTGCCTGATGGGCAAACTGATATTGATCTGTTATATGAGTCTTTGATATGAGTGATTACTAGTCGTTCAAAACATTTCGCAATGACAGGAGTGAGAGCATTCGGTTAATAGTCATTAAGACATGTTATCCTGTTTGTCTTGGGGACAGGCACGATAGTCGTAGATTTCAGACATGTGGGAACTATACATAAGGAAAGGGATAGGTTAAAGATGTCTGTGAACACCTCTGCCAGTTGATCAGCGCAGGCCTGTAGCACACGTCCTTGCACACCATCAGGACCAGCTGCTTTCCTTATGTTGATGTTGTTAAGTGCTCGGCGTACCTCATGTGTATGTAGGACAAGAGGCTGTGAATTCTTTGTGGATTTAAAGTAAACTGAGAATTGATTATTGTCTTTTTCAAACCGTGCATTTGACATGTTGATAAAATCTGGGAAGTACAGTCTTAAGATGTGCTTGATTAAAATCCCCAGCAATAATAAAAACTCCATCAGGGTGCTTACTCTGTTGTCCACAAATAATGTCATACAGTTGCTCCAATGCCATCTTAACATTAGCCTGAGGTGGTATATACACAGCCATAACAATCACAACTGTGTGTTCTCTGGCCAAGTTAAATGGTCGGCATCTTAGCATTAAATATTCCAAGTCCGGAGAACAAAACTTATCAATCAGTCCTCCTCCTGTTTTCTTACTGGATTCAGTCGTTCTATCGGCCCGATATAACGTACGTCCTGCAAGCTCAACTCCCATACGGAAATGTAATATATGTGCTTATATGAAATACCCATATATTAAATACATGTTTTATATATGCCATATCCATATATGATTCCTATTAGAAAATGGAACAATTTCATATATTGACATATAAGTCTACCCCATACAAAAATATGTTTATGTATGTATAATACATGTATTGCCATATATGAAATGTATATAATTATTAATATATGTGAGATATATGTATGTTTTTATTATGTTATATACAAATTAGACATATATGCATGAAATATATGGTTTCATATATTTAATATTTTAATATGTGATCTTTGATCTTTAAATAGAGGTTGTAGACACATGTGAGACGCTCTACAAAGTTGCAGTGCATTGCACATTTCACACCTTTAGCCTTAAATGTTAAATGGTACAGAAAGCTACACAAAGAAGCATCTTTATTTAAACAGAATTTATTTAAAAATATAAAAAAAAGTTACTGACCTGCACAATCAAACAGGACAAAAAAGAAACAATTACATATATAACTGATCAAAACACTGAACAGGCATAAGAAACAGAACATCAATTATAGTGGTTCAGCTAAAGGTCTACAGGTTTGTATTCCCACAGCTTGGTTAGTTTTTGGTTTATTGCCATCCCCAGTAGGCCCCAGGTGAAGAAATTTCTGGATTCCAGCATCTGTAAAAAAATAGTAAAAGTTAGGTTTTTATAAGATAATTACAATAAAATTTCTGAACCATATATGATTTCAGGAAATGCACCACATTCAAAAGCAACTTTTTAGCTTTGGTAGTGTTGGGTGGTACAGTAAACTAAACTTGATTTTAGTCAACATGATATTAAAATATAAAACCTGCTTAAATCTTGCAATCCAACATTGTACCAAAGTTTCATTTAGCTTTTTAGTTAGAACTGTGCCTATATCTTAAAGTGATTAACTACTATAAGATGACAAATATACTGAGTATTAAACATGGTTGGTAAAGTTAAAGATTATTTTAAAACGGCAGAATACTCATTATTTATCTAATAATTATAAATTGTAGTTGTAAAATATTCCCAGATACCACAAGGACATGGCAGAACAATGACAGAGCACAGCCTGCACGCCCATTCAAATAATATGTCCCTATATACATGAAAAACTAAACTATAGTAACCCAAATGCTCAATGACAGAGTTCACAGCTAAGGTTACAATTTAATTTGCTATTTAGCATCAATGAAATAAAGTGTTTACATTCATAATACCTAATATGTGCATCGTTTTGGCCTGGAGAAAAGAAATAGAGGGGTGGAACTATGACATTCACACAAACTCATAATATTTTCACGTTTTATTCTATGACATAAAACACACCAGTTAAACCCCACTCTTGATTTTTTTTATTTATTTTTTTTTTAAACTGTTATGTTTCTTAAAAAAGGTGGTTGTTAACATGCTGCTAAATGGGACTACAGGCCCTGTCAGAGGCATTAAACGTCATCACGCTGAACAGTTTATCAATTTACAGTATTTTCCAATTGTAGTATAATTTATAGTACAATTAATTGTAGAATAACCAATTAATAGTTTCCCGCATGCAACACAAGTCTTCGGATGGAAGATGCTCATTTGATCGCTTTCCTACTGATATGGGGACTCTCTCTGTATTTCTACCATAAATATTACAATTATTCCATATAAACACCACATTTACTGCCTTTGTCACAGTCAAAGTGAAACTTTAATAATCTACAGTGCTTAAAGCCACGTTAAAAATAAATGTTTACGGCCACATGAAGCTGTTAGAAAGCAGATAGATTAAGGATTTTCTAGAAGCAAGGATAAAATAATATTGTGTACCCACCATAACAAAATGATAGCTGAAATGTGGTACTTCATTCACTAAAATAAGTTTAATCTAACCATATCCAAAAACTCAATCACTCTACTGTTATTTAATAGATTAAATGCACTAGAATTGTATTAAATAGTACATGGAGATACATTTTTAACTAAAATATTTTGTTTATTTGATTTGTTTACATGTATATTGCAGATGCTAGTTTTGGTTTCAATAAAATATTTAACCTTTTCTGTGTAGATGCTCCATCATTCACATCACTGCCATCCACATCTGCAGGTTCGGCCTCCATTTATATTTTCTGAGAATTTCGGGACTCATTACCTTGTCATGGGACACAAACAAGAATAGCACAATTATCAGCAACGATATGAACAAAATTTACTACGATAGATTAACCATATGTTTAAAACCCCACAATCACATCCTTTAGTGTACTGTACCTTTATGCAATATGCACATGCATGTGCTTACGCACCCACTCTAGGCATGAGTCACTGACATGTCAATGCACTTGGTGCATTATAACCAAGTACTGCAATTTACTATATGAATTCAAGGTGCTTGTATTTAAATAATTCCATTTCGTGCAGTTTTATAGTTCTAGTCTAGACTACATCTCAGAGATAAACATTATAATTTTCATCCATTATTTTTGTCAGACAGCTTTAAATAATTTCCAAATGTGGCATTGTTTATCCAATGAAAACAATGAGCTCACAGTATCTCCATACAGATTAACCTGTCACCCAATAGCTAAAATTAACTTTAACGCGAGCAAATTGCAAAACACATCAATGCAGCTGTAATCATAACATCATATATACAACAATGACAGGGAATATTTAAAACATTAGCTGATCTATATAGAGACAGAGGCTCTTGCAGACCAAAACAATCATATAACACTTAGTTTCTATGTAATATCAGTGTAGGAATAAAGCGTTGAGTAAATTAGCGTAAATTACCTGCACCGCTGCCACATTCAAGGGCGTTTCATCCTTTCACTCAGTGATGTCGGTCTGTCTTCGTGCCCGTCTATAAAATCATTGTCGTTTATTATGTGAAGGTACTGGCACATTTGTTATCCTTCCACTTGCTAAGAAAAACATCTTACCGCAGATGAGTGTTTGTTTATTCGCAGCCATTGCTCAGACTCTGCCGTTAGCGCGGGTGTGTTTGAATTTTGGCGCATGCGCATGAGCGGTATTGTGACATTTAAACACAATCGCTCATGTATTTTAATGAAATGCGTTTTAGTTCATTGATGATGAGAGCACATATGGACAAACAGTTACATGAAGTGTTTTTCCCCCCTCAATAACTCTATAATACATTCCTACAAGTAACTTTTAGTACATTGGCATTTTTTGAACAGGTTATATATTCATCTCTACTTTTCCCCCCAGAAAACTAAATTGAAACAATTAATAAAGTTAAGCAATGAATTGTGTTATATGATTTACAATAAGCAGTATCTTTTAGGCATATATGGTTAATAAACTTGCATAAATTCAATATATACATTGGTAACAAATGGTCAAAACATAGAGTACCATATATAATTTTGATATATATTGTTAACATATATGGTCATATCATATAATACAATATACCATTTTAATATATATTGTAAACATATATGGTCATAACATACAATACCATATAAAAGTTAAACATATATATACTTTGAATATATGTTTATATACAAATTGTACTATGGGAAAGTCATATATGTTATAAACATATATCTACATATATCCAGAAGATGGATATATGTGATAATAATATATTGCCCTATATTTAACATATATGAGAGTAGCACTTCTGATATAGGTACATATATGTCATATATTACATTTCCGTATGGGCTGCAACGTCAAGTATACTGGAATTCAGCTACGTCTCTGAGAAAATCAAAAGGCAGCAATCCTTTGTGGTTTTATATGTAACAATGTCCAGTCGAAGCTCGTCCATTTTGTTGGTAAGTGATCTAGTGTTCACAAGATAAACACTAGGGAGAGGGGTTTTATGTGGAGCGGCTTTTAGTCTCGCTAGTAGGCCTGCTCGTTTACCCCTCTTCTGCTTCCTCTCCCTACACCGCTTGCGCCGTCTCCCTCCATGGATGGGAATCAACGATAGTTCCGGTAATCTGAGAATCTCTTGCGGTAATGTTTCCAAGTTATAATAAACGCCTGTATAGGTTCTGCAACTATATCTGCAACAGCTTCTGACGACCATAGTGAGAGCTCACATTTGTTTGTGATACGTTGATAGTCAATATTAAAAACATTAACATAAAACAACACTTATGTGAGGAGCACAAAGCCACAGTGTCTGTGCGCGCCGCCATCTTGCCCATCACAGAGGTGGCAGATACCACAAGATTTGATGGTATATGGCCCCATCCACTGTCTCTTTGATGCGGTGCAGTTGTCCTGTCCCATTAGCAGAAAAACACTCCCAAAGCATAATGTTTCCCCCTCCATGTTTGATGGTGGGGATGGTGTTCTTGGGGTCATAGGCAGCATATTCCTCCTCCACGGCGAGTTGATGCCAAAGAACTTTGCCAAAGAATTTTGGTCTTATCTGACCACAACACTTTCATCCATTTCTCCTTTGAATCATTCAGATGTTCACTGGCAAACTTCAGATGGGCCTGCTTTCTTGACCAGGGGGAACTTGCGGGCACTGCAGGATTTCAGTCCTTCACAGCGTAGTGCCTTAAGATCATTGATAAGATCCTCCCGTGTAGTTCTGGGCTGATTCCTCGCCGTTCTCATGATCACTGAAACTCAATGAGGTGAGTTTTTGCATGGAGCCCCAGACAGAGGGAGATTGACAGTTATTTTGTGTTTCTTCCATATGCGAATAATCACACCGACTGTTGTCACCTTCTCACCAAGCTGCTTGGCGATGGTCTTGTAGGCCATTCCAACCTTGTGTAGGTCTACAATCTTGTCCCTGACATCCTTGGACAGCTCCTTGGTCTTAGCCATGGTGGAGAGTTTGGAATCTGATTGATTGATTGCTTCAGTGGACAGGTGTCTTTTATACAGGTAACAAGCTGAGATTAGGAGCACTCCCTTTATGAGAGTGTTCCTAATCTCAGTTTGTTACCTGTATAAAAGACACTTGGGAGTCATTAATCTTACTGATTGATAGGGGATCAAATACTTATTTCACTTATAAAAATACAAATCAATTTTGCAAATCAATTTTCTCACTGTTAAAATAAAATTAGAGACTGATCATTTTTTGTCAGTGGACAAACATACAAAATCAGCAGGGGATCGAATAATTATATATATATATATATATATATATTAGGGGTGTAACGATACATGCATTCCATTCGTACCGAATCATCACGGTATGGGCATCTCGGTTCGGTGCATGAGGCCTTACAATGAATACAGGTACTTCACCATCAATCCCGCTCTTAAAAAAACAAAGACAACTAGACCGTAATCATGTGCTGATTCTAAACACATCTCTCAGTGACAAAGGAGTATAACGACGTTACTTTAAAGGCTTGCGCACTCAACTGTTTGCGAAATGGAGCTTTGTGCTCTTGTATCCTACCGCTGTCATTTGGCACAAATCCAAATATTCCATAATATTTTCATATTTTCGATGTATCCAAATGCTAAACTAATATTTATTATGTAAATTTTAGGCTTTGTACTTCAGTTGCGTTCTAAACGATGGCACAGTGAGGCGGGCACGCTGGTGTTTGGTTCACTGTATTTTATTTTAATACAATAATGTTACCAACTGCGCTGTCAAGTTAGCAATGCTAGAAGCCTGGAACTGATATGTTTTGTGTTTGTGTGCGTCGGTACGGTTACTTAAAGGCACAATATGTAAGGTTTTTTTGTAATAAAATGTCCAAAAACCGCTTGCACAGTGTTATATATGTCATGCAGTTGTGTACTTACGTTATTTCATTCATAGAGCGGAATATTGAGCAGACCGTTACACCGCCCAGTGACAGCGGCTAGAGGAGAGTGAAACTGCACGCTGAACACTGCCGGTCAGTGCGGTGTGGCGCGGCGCGCCATATATAGGCCTATATTATATATATTTTTTTTCTGCAGATAATTTCGGCGGCCGAAAATTCGGTGCATCCCTAGTTTTTATCAAGTCTGGTGAGCAAACCTATGGTAATGTAATTAAATACAGTATGTGCTGTACAAAAACATTTAGCCATACTTGCAAATACGGTAGGTGCTAATACTGAATCAAATTTCATGTTCTTTGCAGATAATTCATTACGATGACATAAAATACTGTTATTAAATGTACAGGTAAGTTAATAAAAAAGTAATACAGGTATGCTTTTGTTTTCACAAATCATGCTCATGGATGAGGACATCTGATCGGACGGTGGTTCATCCCGCGGTGGACCCAGCGCCTCATCCGTGAGCATGATTTGTGAAAACAAAATCTCCCAACGTTCCATCTCCATCATTGCGCCATCAAGCTTTGCCTCTGTTATTGTTTTGAATATGCGACGCCTAGCGGCGAAAACTTACATATTGTGCCTTTAAACTTTCATCATACCAGAAAAATGAACTTAAACAAAAACAAATAGAATGTCGCTTTCTGACATTTGAGTTCCCCTTTAGTCATACTCTATGACGTTACGTCAATACTGACGTATTCGTGGTCTCCCTTGGGAGTCCAATCGCCTCTGATCTTAGAAGAAAAAGCCAATGAAATCTTCCCTGGGCAACCAGCTAAAAGAGCAAATTTTCTCAGCTTACACAGTCGTCGAAAAACGTATTGTTTGATCGGTCTTACATTGGTAACCGCGCTTAGGTTACGCCTCTCGTTCGCGAGAAGGCTCCCATCCGTTCCTCCCTGGTCTAGTTCATCGAGCTCTAGGAGATCCGCGGCTTCTCTGGTTAGGAAGAAGGGTAACCTGACGGTTACAGTTTGGAATGTTCTGACGGGTCAGCCCCCTCGGAAGTCCGACGCGTCCCGTGGTCCCGTCGAGATGCCGAGGGAGGGTGCCGGTTCATCCCGCGGCAGACCCAGCGTCTCCTTCGGCACTCCCGAGGAGGATCAGATGTCTTTCATGGCATCAGAGGAGGGGCTTACGCCAGATGAGGCAGAGGATTCCGACTTGCAGCCCCGTCTGGCCCCAGTTCCTTTCTTCCCGGAGGTCCATGAAGAGCTCACTAAGACGTGGAAAGCAGCCTATAGCACCCGTACATATCCGGGCTCTTCCCTCCTCACTACCCTCGACAACGGGGCAGCGGACATCCCCCAGGTGAAGCGTGCAGTTGCGGTGCATTTATGCCTGCAAAATGCAGCCACTTGGAGGAATCATCCGCGTCTTCCGTCCAAAGCCTGTAAGCTTTCGTCGGCTCTCGCTGTGAAGGCTTATAGTGCTGCAGGCCAGGCTGCCTCTGCGCTGCACGCCATGGCCATCCTGCAGGTCCACCAGGCCCAGGCGTTAAAACAGCTGCATGAGGGTAGGCCTGACAAAAGGTTAATGCAGGAGCTGCGTACAGCGACCGACTTACAGCGCGGTCCCTTGGTCAGGTGATGTCTACCATTGTAGTCCAGGAGCACCATCTCTGGCTGAACCCAGCACAGATGTCCGACGTCGACAAAGTACACTTTCTTGACGTGCCCGTCTCCCAGGTCGGCCTCTTCGGCAACACTGTCGAGGACTTCGCCCAGCAGTTCTCAGCAGTCCAAAAGCAGACGGAGGCTATTAAACACATCTTGCCCCAGCGTGAGTCCAACAAACCGCTGGCGGCCAGGCCTTCGTCTGCTCGTCGCTGAGGGCGCCCCCCTGCGGCCTCAACATCTGCTCCGCCCCCGCCTCCACCGAAGGAGTCTAAACCAACTCCTCAGCAAGCTGGCCGTGGGAGAGGGGTGCAGCCCGGTCCTTAGGCGTCAACACCCGGGAACACCCGCAAGTCTGCGAAGCGACCCTGAGACGGGCGACCCAGAGATGGAAGAGATTGCTCTGCAGGGGACCTTAACATCTGCACTCCCACCCCCGGGGGAGGGCTGGGGGTTTGTTCTTTTTGTTGTACAAACCCCCGAAGTGGGTACCCACCCACTCACAGAAAGAGCAATTTTCTTTATCTCTGGATCTTTCTCCCCGGGTTCGAGTCCTGAGCAACGCTCCACTTCCTCAGACTCGGGCTTGGAGTGTATTTTCACCACCTCTGCGGAATTGGGATCAGAAGGTAAGTGCTGCTCTTCGCAGCTCGACTCTCTGGAATGCTGTGCCTTCCACGTTGAGTCATCTTCCTCCCCCTGGCTGCCCCACCATCGGTACATCACCCGCTCCATTGATCCCACTAGCACGCAGGTTGGAGGCATGGCTATCGCTTCCCAACCCGTCACGTTGGTTGATCTGGACGGTTCGACTTGGCTATGCGATCCAGTTCGCGAGGCGCCTGCCCAGGTTAAAGGGCATCTTGTTCACATCTGTCCGCTTGGACACAGATGCCTCTGTCCCGCGTGCAGAGATTGCAGTTCTCCTGCCGAAGGACACAATCAAGCCTGTCCCTCCAGCCGAAATCAAATCGGGATTCTACAGTCCCTATTTCATCGTACCGAAGAAGAGCAGTGGGTTACGGGCCATACTGGTCCCTTCACAGGCTGCTATTTAAAATGTTAACCTGTAACCTAAACGAATCATGCCTTGAGTTTAGGCCGGCTGATTCTTACGTTATCCTGAGACCCCGGCCCAGTTATGTGTCCAAAGTTCCCACCACTCCTTTTCGAGATGAGGTGGTGAATCTGCAAGAGGAGGAGGCAGACCCGGCCTTTGGGTTGCTGTGTCCCATTCGTGCACATCGCATTTATGCAGACAACACCCGGAGCACGTTGGAGATGCCGGGTGATTCTCGGCTCCTCAGCAAAACCTGAATGAGTGGTTGCATGCCGACATCTTATATATCCGTATGTACAGGGGTGTGGTGTGGCATGCAAATTCCACTCTCCAAATTTCATTGGCTTTTTCTTCTAAGATCGAAGGTGATTGGACTCCCAAGGGAGACCCCAAATATGTCAGTATTGACGTAACCTCTCCGTTCCCTCCTTTGGGGAACGAGGGTTACAGTAGTAACCGAGACGATTCCTTTCTGTCACAAATCTGAACTGAAACTCAGCAAATATAGGCTACGTTACGTGTCGCAGTTTTTTCCCCTTGTCTAACAGTTAACTAAATTAAATATGTCAAATATTTATTCCTTTTATGTATATATGTACTGCAGATTTTATAGCCTATATAAAATTTGATATAATATTTAGTATTTTCACATGTAGGTGGAAAATTGTAATTTATACTACTGTCTGTTTAAAATAAATGAAAAGAAATCTAGCATAGTAGATTTTTTTTCCTGTTTTACTTTAATCGTATCAATTCATGACCCCCAAAACGAGGTATGTACTGAACCGTGACGTCTGTGTACCGTTACACCCCTAATATATATATTAGACAGATAAAGACAGATGAAGAGAGGAAAGCCTGTCATTTAGTCATGTATATTTACTTATTTAAGTGAACGGAGGAAACAATATTGTAGTGCATTGACAAGGAAATGGCTAACTGTTTCCAAACCATATTTTGACCTTTGTTCTCCCACTTTAATATTCATTTGAAATAACACATCTTGACCTTTCACATTGTGAAAGAAGTGGTCCTACACATTCATGTTAAAAATAACCAACAAATCAACATTTATGCAGATGTATATATTATCAGAATATACAGAAGTTGAACATTAATTTAAGCTTCGTTTGCAGTCTGTTCCTTATTTGTAAGTTGTTTTGGCTACACAACAGGATTTTGGATTTCATTATGTTTGAAATAGTGATTTTAAAAGACATGTCAGGGAAGATAAGTCAGACTAAATTGGCCTGTTCCAGGTGTTGATCCTAATAATAAACTTCTGCCATTGTCCTAGGTTTGTATTCTTTGGTGTGCCTTGACATAGGTGGTGTTTCAGGAAAGTGTCATGTGCATTCTGGTTCTTCGCTTTAGCAGGGCTGAGATAGATGCAGCATGTCCAGCTCACTCAGACAAGTGTGAAGCAGCACAGTCAAGATGATCATGAATGACAGCTTTTTTCGGATCTGGGGTGTTTATGCAAGATCAGAATGTCAGATTTCAGATTCACTGTTTGCAGTTTATTGTTTGTAGATGCACTTCAAACCAAAAATTACTAAAAAAAGTTACTTGTTTTTGCTTAATTTCAGAAATATAGTGGAAAATAAAGGTCAAACCTAATCAGATGTCTTTACTATATAAAAAGTTATAGATCTAGTAGTTATAGATATGATCATATAATGTGAAATATACATTAATTAAAAAAATATCCCTCCTAAAAAACATATTTATCAATAGAAAACATACATTACCATGGTAAAAAATGGTGATCTTTTCTGGAGCTTTTGCTAAGTTAATATGTGAGTTGCTGTGAATTAATTATATATGCATAGATCTCACTCAGCAAGGAAGCTAGTAACTGTTTGTATGCATAGTACTGTGCAAAAGGTTTAGCTACAATAAAAAAAAAAAAATAAATACATAAAATATTTAGTGAGGCCCAAACAACACTGGATTACATTGGCTTTCATTGTAGGGCAAAGATAAATAATAAATAAATAAATAAATAAATATGTTCATTCATTCATTTAAAAACTATATATATATATATATATATAAATTCAATTCAATTCAATTCAATTAAAATAAAGTTAGTGACATCAAAAAAAAAAAAACACTGGACTGCACTGGCTTTCATTGTAGGACAATAAATAAATAAAATAAGTGAGGGAGGCCAAAACAACACTACGTTGGATTTCATTGCATGTAAAATAAATAAATAAAGTTAGTGAGGCCCAAACAACACTGTACTACATTGGCTTTTATTGTAGGACAAACAAACAAACAAATAAATAAATAAATATAAAAAAGTTAGTGAGGTCCAAAACAACAGTGCAAATGTTGGTTAAAAAAATTGCTGTAACAGTTCTGGTTCTTCACTTCAGCATGTCCATCTTACTCAGACAGATGTTAAGTGAAAGAGTCAAGATGACTATGGTTGACAGCATTTTTAGAATCTGTTGTTTTTTCACAGACAGAAGGAAATTTCATGTACTTACTAGACAATATATATAAGTGTGCAGTCAGATCAGATGCTGCCAGATCTTTGCTGATTCACTTTTGTTAGAATGTGTGTGTGTGATTTTTGTTGGTGGTCTTGCCTGAGACAGGACAGATGGTAAGAGTGTTAAAAGGAAGTGGCACACCACCATTTAGTCTGTCTTTCCTTAAAGGGTCATGAAACCCCCTTGTTTCAGCACTGGTTAGTTCTCACCATAGTAGTTGAAAAATGCTGCGAAAATGGGCGTGGTGCACTGCAGAGCGGAGGGGGAAGAGGGGTGTAACAACACAAATAAATGCACAGGTATTTACACTCTGCAAACGTGTTTATATATATACGAACGTGTTGTTGCACCTCTATTAACTTTTAAGGCTTATTTTGTGGCATTTATAATCCTTTTGATAGGTTGCGTTAAGGAGTTGTAAAAACTGCTATTACACTGTCTTTCAAAAATCGTTTTTAAATAAAAAATAAAAAAATACTTAAATGTCTGTAACTCTTGAATTGAATGAGATATTTTCACCTAACTCGGAACACATATGAATAAACTCAATCTTTGGTCAAATTACAAAAATTGGGGAGTTTGACCACTTGGTGGTGCTATAACAGGGAAAAAAAAAACATTAAAAAATCGGCATGCAGTGTCTTTGTCCAAATTCCCATCCACATCTATGAGGACATATCTCCAAAAACATGGCCGCCATCAGCCAATCAACTTTGAGCACCTATTAGATGAGGTTAGTTTTAAGAACAAAAAGAAGATTTAAAAACTCTGATGTTTAAAAAGGGATCATTTTTTAATTGTCTCTGATATTTGATAAGGAATAAGACTACACTCTTAAAAAATAAAGGTGCTTCACGATGCCATAGAAGAACCTTTTTTGTTTAAATGGTTCCACAAAGAACCTTTAACATCTGAAGAACCTTTCACAAAAGGTTTTTTGTGGTAAAAAAAAACAAAGGTATAAAAAGATATTATAAAAAGGTAAGAAAGAGATGGCTTTGACTGAATGGTTCTTTGAGGAACTAAAAATCATCTAAAGCAACTTTTTTTTTTTTTTAAGTGTAGTTAGATCTTTGATGGTCCAGATACACTTCTGTGCATGTGGTTTATGTAGTTAGATAGAATGAGGTCATCACGAAGTGAGTAATTAATTTCTGTCTGTTTTACATCCTGTCTTATTTTACACTTTTCATTTCATTATCTTTAGATTTACACTTAGAACTGAAGTACAGCTGCATCCCAAAAAATTTGAATATCGTAAAAAAGTTATTGTTTGTAACTTATTTCAAGAATACTTTCATATATTCTACATTCAATACATGTAAAGTAAAACATTTCAAAAGGTTTGTTTGTTTGTTTGTTTTAATAGTACCCTTGTTGTATATAGAGGGTCAGAAAGCTCTTGGATTTCATCAAAAATATCTTAATTTGTTGTTCCGAAGATGAACGAAGGTCTTACAGGTTTGGAACAACATGAGGGCGAGTAATTAATGACATTTTCATTTTTGAGTGAACAAACCTTTTAATTTTACATTGAAAATAAATTTTTAGTCCAACAAGATTTTACCTTGTATTTTATTCAGATTTTATAATATAAAAAAATATTTAAGAACATTTTGATTGAAAAAAAAAAAAGACAGCACATACTGTAATAACTAATTTAAGAATACAGAAGTTGATAATACAAAATGAATTAAAAAGAAAATAAAGACACTGGGCTACACATGTTTTTCTTTTTAGTACAGGAGATCCTAATATTCTGCAGAATTACAATCAATTGTAGCACCCCCTTTGGAAAAATAACTAAAATCAATCGCTTCCTGTACCTCTCTACTGGAATTTTGGACCACTATTCTTTTGCCATCTGCTCCAGGTCATTCAGATTTGAAGGATGCCTTCTCCCATCTGCTGTTTTGAGATCTCTCCACCAGTGTTCTATGGGATCCAGATCTGGATTCATTGCTGGCCATTTCAGAACTCTCCATTGTTTTTTGACAAACACAACAACATTGGTCAAATTTTAAAAATGTTTTCACACTTTATCTCACAATTCTGCAGCCCCCCTCTTACATTTCTCGCTCTAACTTCCTCTTTTACCTCGCAAATCACTTTGCCCTAAACACTTTTGAGTTACAGATGTGTCTTTTGGCGTAATCCAAAAGCCTTAAATAAATAATAAATTACAGCTGTAGGATTTGCTTAACGAAATTAATGTTATCTTTTATTAGTTTATTTAGTATGTTACTAATTTGTATTAATGTGGTCAGGTGGGAGACAGAATGTATATAACTATTTCAATAACATAAAATAGAACAGAACAGCCCCGCGACCAGGTTTGGAAAAATGATGAATAGATATAGAGAAGACCACAACAGATCGCTTCTTCCACATTTTTGTAATAATATAATTTATCGTTATGTAAGAAGAGTGATTTTAAAACCAGGCAAGACAAACGTGCATACTTTAAAAAAAGCATAGAATATAGGTGTGTGTGCGTGTACATGTGTATTGTGTGCCCTTTATGGGAACAACAACAAAAAAAAAAAGATATTTTTTATTGCTAAAAATAAAATGTGCAAAGCTAAAAAGTAACATCCATCACACTTTTGCAGATCATGTGTTTAGTCATAAAACAGCTCCTCAAAAGGAATAAAGCTTGTATTTGCTATTGCTGTACTGCAGTCTGGTTTGCGATTATCTGGTTTTGCATTATCTGAATTAACCTGAAAATGAATAGGTAGACATTTATCGTCACAGGCTAGAATGATGTGTTGGCTCACACTTCTAACTTTAGAGACTGTACACTCAAGGACCTTATCCATCCGAACTTCAAAGAAAGTGAATGATTTCTTGCTAATACACAGATTGGGCTGAGGTAAAGACCTTGAGTTGAAGACCTCGCCTTCATCCGGAGTGCAGACTTTTTTCACCTCTCTCTTTTGTTTTAAGTCAAAAAAGCTTTGTACACGTCTTGTTTTATTACAGAGTTTTTTTTCCTTCAGGAAGTCACTCCACACCCTAGTATCGATTGTTTCTGGGAGATTCCCAGGCAGATGTTTTTTTACAAAATTGTGTTCTTGATCCCAGTTGCATTTACCTGTGCAGGGCTTTTTCACTGGAGGTCTGTAATTCAATTCTAGATGAGCCAGGCACAGATGAAGGCTGAGCATCAGGATGATTTTGACTGCCATCTTCAAGAGAACACTTAAGCTGAGAACTACAATAAAAAAAAAAACAGGAAAAAGGGAATTTATAAAGCCTAGATGAAATAAAGTGTACGTTTATTATTTAGGATTTCTCCATATACAGGTCCTTTTCAAAAAATTAGCATATTGTGATAAAGTTCATTATTTTCTGTAATGTACTGACAAACATTAGACTTTCATATATTTTAGATTCATTACACACAACTGAAGTAGTTTCAAGCCTTTTATTGTTTTAATATTGATGATTTTGGCATACAGCTCATGAAAACCCAAAATTCCTATATCAAAAAATTAGCATATCATGAAAAGGTTCTCTAAACAAGCTATTAACCTAATCATCTGAATCAACTAATTAACTCTAAACACCTGCAAAAGATTCCTGAGGCTTTTAAAAACTCCCAGCCTGGTTCATTACTCAAAACCGCAATCATGGGTAAGACTGCCGACCTGACTGCTGTCCAGAAGGCCATCATTGACACCCTCAAGCAAGAGGGTAAGACACAGAAAGAAATTTCTGAACGAATAGGCTGTTCCCAGAGTGCTGTATCAAGGCACCTCAGTGGGAAGTCTGTGGGAAGGAAAAAGTGTGGCAGAAAACGCTGCACAACGAGAAGAGGTGACCGGACCCTGAGGAAGATTGTGGAGAAGGACCGATTCCAGACCTTGGGGGACCTGCGGAAGCAGTGGACTGAGTCTGGAGTAGAAACATCCAGAGCCACCGTGTACAGGCGTGTGCAGGAAATGGGCTACAGGTGCCGCATTCCCCAGGTCAAGCCACTTTTGAACCAGAAACAGCGGCAGAAGCGCCTGACCTGGGCTACAGAGAAGCAGCACTGGACTGTTGCTCAGTGGTCCAAAGTACTTTTTTCGGATGAAAGCAAATTTTGCATGTCATTCGGAAATCAAGGTGCCAGAGTCTGGAGGTAGACTGGGGAGAGGGAAATGCCAAAATGCCTGAAGTCCAGTGTCAAGTACCCACAGTCAGTGATGGTCTGGGGTGCCATGTCAGCTGCGGTCAATGCAGCTAGCTATCAGGAGATTTTGGAGCACTTCATGCTTCCATCTGCTGAAAAGCTTTATGGAGATGAAGATTTCATTTTTCAGCACGACCTGGCACCTGCTCACAGTGCCAAAACCACTGGTAAATGGTTTACTGACCATGGTATTACTGTGCTCAATTGGCCTGCCAACTCTCCTGACCTGAACCCCATAGAGAATCTGTGGGATATTGTGAAGAGAAAGTTGAGAGACGCAAGACCCAACACTCTGGATGAGCTTAAGGCCGCTATCGAAGCATCCTGGGCCTCCATAACACCTCAGCAGTGCCACAGGCTGATTGCCTCCATGCCACGCCGCATTGAAGCAGTCATTTCTGCAAAAGGATTCCCGACCAAGTATTGAGTGCATAACTGAACATAATTATTTGAAGGTTGACTTTTTTTGTATTAAAAACACTTTTCTTTTATTGGTGGGATGAAATATGCTAATTTTTTGAGATAGGAATTTTGGGTTTTCATGAGCTGTATGCCAAAATCATCAATATTAAAACAATAAAAGGCTTGAAACTACTTCAGTTGTGTGTAATGAATCTAAAATATATGAAAGTCTAATGTTTATCAGTACATTACAGAAAATAATGAACTTTATCACAATATGCTAATTTTTTTAAAAGGACCTGTACAGTAAGAATGCTAACAAACTTTAAAACTGATTCGTCTAGTAGTTTCCATAGCATGAGAGCAAAGAAGACAGTACATTACCTTCAGAGTGATGCAGAGTGATCTGTGAAAAGGTCCTTCACTGGAGCTTACAAATTTCTCAGATGTTTGTGGGTGTTGCTTTTGGTTGCAGAGCACAGGCAGAAGCTGTTTCCTGACCCTGTCACAGCTACGGCAAAGCTTAGACTACCCCAGATCTCTAAAGTGAGAAATACACAAATTGTTTTGTTTTATCACTTGAAACCTACAGAGTTTAGCTGGTTTTCAAGGAACTCTTTTAATTGTTCCATATCTTCTGATGATAGGCTGTCTTGTTCTTTTTTGGACCTAATACCATGCTTGTCTGAGTGGTGCTAAGGTGGGTTTTTGTCATTGCTTACTCACACAGATTGCTCTTGAATGTCCAATTATCTCTCCATATGTTTATATCTTTTGGGTTTCTTCAGAAGCCTTGCTAGTCCCATGGCTTTTCCCAGTGTTTGGTCTGATAGCTGTTCTAGACATGGGGGTCACATTCTCTGTGCTTGTGTTAGAGAACTTTGGTCATGTGATGCCATAGGTGACTTCCAGTGCAAGTCTTGAGTCTTTGGTGACAGAACTCGAGTAGGTGAATGCTTTGTAATCATTCTTTGAGGCCATCTTTTGTCTGTTGGATGGTCGTGTGCGAGGACAGGCTATGACACCTAGGCTGCCTCTAGGGTGCAGATTTCTGATGAAGAGGCTTTTGAAGTTCACATCCTTGTTCAGACTCTGGGTCTGTAAACTCTTTAATCAGGATCTTGCAGAGTAGCTGGTAGTTTGACTTCGTTTGTCTCTTTTGTCTGACCCTTTGTTTCTTAGGAGGTACAGTCATGGTTAAAAATATCAGCAACCTTGCAATTCTGTCAGAAAATGCCACCCTTCTCTCAGAAAATTCTTGCAGTTCCAAATGTTTTGGTACTCACATGTTTATTTTTTTGTTTGCTTTGGAACAACACAAAAAACAGAAAGGAAAAGTCAAATCTGATACAATTCCACACAGAACCCAAAAAATGCACTGGACAAAATGATTGGCACCCTTAACTTAATATTTGGTAGCACCCCCTTTGGAAAAATATCTAAAATCAATCGCTTCCTCTACCTCTCTACTGGAATTTTGGACCACTATTCTTTTGCATACTGCTCCAGGTCATTCAGATTTGAAGAATGCCTTTTCCCAACTGCTGTTTTGAGATCTCTTCACAAGTGTTCTATGGGATTCAGATCTGGACTCATTGCTGGCCATTTCAGAGCTCTCCAGCGCTTTTTTGTAACCATTTCTGAGTGCTTGAAGTGTGTTTCGGGACATTGTCCTGCTGGAAGACCCATGACCTCTGATGGAGACGCAGCCTTCTGACACTGGCCACTACGTTGCGCCCCCCAAATTCTTTGGTAATCATCAGATTTCATGATAACGTTCACACAGTCAAGGCATCCAGTGCCAGAAGCAGCAAAGCAACCCCAAAACATCTTTGAATGTCCACCATGTTTGACTGTAGGGACTGTGTTCTTTTCTTTGAAGGCCTCATTTGTTTTTCTGTAAACAGTGCCAATGACGTCCTTTACCAAAAAGCTCTACTTTTGTGTCATCTGTCAACAGTATGTTCTCCCAGAAGGATTGTGGTTTTGTCACATAAGTTTTGGCAAACTCCAATCTTGCTTTTTTATGCCTTTGGTGTCCTCCTGGGTCTCCTACCATAGCATCCCTTTTCATTCAGATGGTGACGGATAGTGCGAGCTGACACTGTTGTACCCTGTGTCTGCAGATCAGCTTGAATTTGTTTGGAAGTTAATCGGGGTTCTTTATCCACCATTCGAACAATCCTTCGTTGTAATTTTTCATTATTTTTGCTCTTCCGTCCACGTCCAGGGAGGTTAGCTACAGTGCCATGGGCTGTAAACCTCTTGATGATGTTGCACACAGTGGACACAGGAACATTAAGATTTCTGGAGATGGACTTGTAGCCTTGAGATTGTCCATGTTTTTCCACATTTATTTTCTCTCTAATCCACAGACAACTCTTTACACTTCTTTCTTTTCTCCATGCTCAGTGTGACACACAACACAAAGGTCAACTTTTCTCCATTTTAACTGGTTGCAAGTGTGATTACTATATTGCCCACACCTGTTACTTGCCACAGGTGTGTCTAAATACAAATTACAGGAGCATCACATGCTTGAAAAACAGTTATTTCTTATAATTTTGACAAGGTGCCAATAATTTTGTCCAGTCCATTTTTGAGTTCTGTGAAATTTTATCAAGTTGCAATTGGAACAATTTTCTGAGAGAAGTGTTGCATTTTCTGACAGAATTGCAAGGGTGCCGACATTTTTGGCAGTATAACCTGTCTCAGTCAGTCACATGAGGTCTCATTTCCAGATGAAAGTTGATATCTTGCAGGTAGGCCTGGATCTCGTGGCCCTCTGTGGAGTTTTCTGTTGAACTTTTTCATTTTTATTTATTGAATAAAAATGGTAATGCATCATACATGTGTCCTTCATGTGTTACGAGTTGTGCTGGTCGAACGAGACTGGAGACGAGATACGATACAAACAAATAACAATTTAATATAAATCTTCGTAGGAACAGGCAGGAACAGGCAGGAACAGAACGAGACATCCACACACTTCAAAATAACGTCAAGGACCGACAGCAAACTCAAAACACAAACAGACTTATAAAGGGTGGGACTAATTACAGACAGGTGTCGACAATCATTAGGGAGAAACCAAAGTAAATACAACAACAGGGGGAGACAATGGGAGAAACCAATGACAAACACAGACATGAATGTGACATTACGCCCCCCTCCGAATAGGCGCGTCTCGCACCGTACAACATACAACAAAAAACAAGAGAGTAGGTGGGCGGTTCAGGAGGCCATGGCAGATCGGGGAGTTCAGGAGGCCATGGCCGGACAGACAGTTCAAATAAACATAACATAGTCCAGGGGGGTGATGAAGGTGGAAGGAGCCAAGGAGGAAACAGGTGGGACCCGGAGCAGGAGAAGCAGAGGGAGACCCAGACCGCAGCCATGATGACGACCCACGGTGGAGCCGACGGAGGGAGGAGCCATGGTGGAGGAAGGGCTGACGACTCCAGGGGGCCGACCGACAGAGGCGAAGCAGCTGGCAGAGGAGCCCGAGGCAGAGACAGAGAGCCGAAGATCCTGGGCGACACCGAGGATCCGGAGGGCCAAGGCGGAGCCCGAGGCTTTAGCGACCAAGGCGGAGGCGGAGATCCGGAGGTCCGCGGCGGAGCCGGAGCGACAGAGGATGGAGGCTGTGCCAGAGGGAGGAAGGAGTCCTTAGGAGCCGGTGGGACGGAGTGACGAGGCGCAGCCGGAGGAACAGAGTCCTGAGGTGACGGAGGGATGACGACCGACCAGGGCGGAGCCGAAAAGATGAGGGAGCCCGGTGGAGCTGGTGGACCGATGGGCGACGATGGAGACGAGGGCGCTGAAAGCCGTGGTGGAGCCGCAGGGTCGGAGTTCTGGACTCTGAGGCTGGAGGCGGAGATGAGGGATCCTCCAGCCCTGACACCGATGGAAGCTGGCAGACCCGCGGCGAACCCACTGCACAGGTGGAAGACTGAGGGTGAGCAGAGGGGCTGTCAGGGGACAGCAGTGACCAGACAGACGTTAACATAGGCAGAAGAGGGAGGGTGGGTGGGAATTCCAGACAGGCAGGTATGTCATAACAGGTAGATATTTCCGTAGAGAAGTCTATTAAATCCCCAGAGTTATGTTCCAGAACTTCAGTAAAGTCAATCAAGTCCCCAGAGTTATTTTTCAGCTCACCCCCAGCAGTGGTGCAGTGGGCAGGGCTCTCCACAGCCCTCACTTGCTCCATGTTGCACTCCCCCGTCGCAGTAGCTGTAGCCGGCTCTCGCACCTGATCGGACGTGTAGGGCTCTGGCTCTGTGGCGATCTCTGGCTCTGTCGCTCGTGGCTCTGGCTCGTCATCCGCGGTGGGCTCGGGCTCAAACTTCGCGTGTCGGGGTGCTGGTTGGCTGGGCTCTGGGTCTTGAGTGGGGCTGGTGTCATCCTCCGCGGTCAGCGAAGACCTACAGGACACCAGCACCCACTCCATGTAGTCGGCGAAGCTCTCTCGTGGACCCTCCCCGGACAGCTGCGCTTTCGTGGCGATGTTCAGTCCTGCACGGTAAAATGTGCAAAGGCTGCTGTCCGGGTAGTGTGTGAGTGGTACGAGGTGGACGAAGTCTCTAGTGTGGTCCACGAGAGAGCGATTCCCCTGCTCCAGGAGAAGAAGGAGGACGGCGGGGTTATCCATAACAAAATAACAAAAAATAAACACTGAGAAAAAAACGGAAAAATAAAGCAGGGAAACGCCGGGGAAAAACTGTATCGGTCGGTCCTTCTGTTACGTGTTGTGCTGGACGAACGAGACGAGAAACGAGATACGATACAAACAAACAATAATTTAATATAACTCTTCATACGAACAGGCAGGAACAGGCAGGAACAGGCAGGAACACAGGAACAGGCAGGGAACAGAATGAGACATCCCACACACTTCAAAATAGCGTCAAGGACGACAGCAAACTCAAAACACAAACAGACCTATAAAGGTGGGACTAAGTGATTACAGACGGGTGTGGACAATCGTGAGGGAGGCAAAGTAGAAATACAACTTGAAACAGGGAGACAATGGGAGAGGAAACCAATGACAAACACGAGACGCATGAAGATAGCTGACATCATGTTCAAAATCTACCTTTCGTTCCACACAATATGTGGCCCTGAATATTAGGATATTAAGTAAAGAGATCATGTTCCATGAGGATATTTTGTAAATTTTCTACACCCCGTGTAAAATATATCAAAACTTATTTTTGATTAATTAATATGCATTGCTAAGAACTTTCATTTGAACAACTTTAAATGCAATTTTCTCAGTATTTAGATTTTTTGCACCTTCAGATTCAATATTTTCAAATAGTTGCATCTTGGCCAAATTGCCCTATTCTAACAAACCATACATCAATGGAAAGATGATGTCTAAATCTCACTTTTTTTTTTTTTTTGAAAATATCACCTTTATGACTTTTTTTGTAGTCCAGGGTCACATATTATACTTATAAATGATATTTTACCTTATTTAAGTTCTTATATGGGTTACAGTATTTTCAAAATTTCACCACATGAATACAAAGTAGGCTACAGTAAAGTGATATGATGTAACATAAATGTAAAAATATTTACTTTGTGAATATGTCTTTGACTATTTTTCTGACCCATATCTTTCATATCTCTAGATTCCATCTTATTTTTCCTGTAGTGAGTGCGGTTTTGGCTTTCAATCTCTTCAGCATCCAGCTATTTTTAGCTGTACAAAACAGCTCCTTTTGCTGCTTGATTTAGCAAATTTGTGTGTCTTACCATGCTATTTTAATGTATTATCTTACTTATGAACTCACTGGTTTGTAGTGCAAACAGTTTTACCGTTTACTGCATGTTGGAAGTCTCGGCCATAGGCTTACGAAAGGTGGATATTATATAGTTAGTATAGTTGAGAATGGTGTTAGTTTAGTAATCTGAATGCTATGGTCAAAAGCTGGTCTTGCATTAACTATTATGTCAATGACAGACACCTTGCTAAACAGAAAAAAGTGGGACAGAAAAATGTTGTTACCTGGTTTTGTGGGAAAAACATTTGCTATGTTTGACAGCAGTTTTAATACGAAGTGTCCACACGGTGGCGCACAAAGACCGATTGATTCTGGAACTTGGCCTGATGAATACATGAGAATATAACAGAACAGAACGTTTCTTTCACTTTTTTTATGCAATCATATAATGTATCATGACAACAATATTACAAGTTACGATTCAACTGCAATCTTTATTTAAAAATGAACATACCCTGGTGAAAAAAACAGCATATGCTGGTAGCTATGTTTTGATGCTGGTTAGGTATGTTTTGGTGCTGGTTTAAGCTGGTCCTTTGCTGGTTTATGCTGGTCCTTAGCTGGTTTATGCTGGTCCTTTGCTGGTTTATGCTGGTCCTTTGCTGGTTTATGCTGGTCCTTGACCAGCAACATGACCAGCATAAACCAGCTAAGGACAAGTTTAAACCAGCACCAAAACATACCTACCAGCATATGCGTTTTTTTTTTCACCAGGGTAATTATTTAGGGGAACGGCATACAGAGTGTCCTTCATGAATATGAGCAAACATCCTTATTTAACTTACATTTTAACAGTGGTTTGATAAAAATTAAATGAGCAAAGCTAAAAAGCAACATTCAGAGGTCACAGTTTTGCAGGTCATGAGTCTAGATTTGAAACAGTTCTTTAAAAGGAATAATGATTGTTATTGCTGTCTGGTTTGTTGTGATCTGATGTAGCATTGTTATTATTATTATTATTATTATTATTATTATTATTATTATCATCATCATTTTTTTATTTCATTATTTTTTATTTTAATCACAGCCAAGTATAGTATATTGTTGCTGACGTTTTACTCTTAAGCTGCTTTTTATCATAGATCTTCAGAAGGCCTCTTACTCCCACAAAAGATGTTCTACAAAAGCAAAAAAAAAGTTTGGAAGGACAGAAGATAAAGGAAGTTATGACTGATTTTTGGACATTTTAAGGTGAAACAATTATACAAACAATTTTAGGCTACATAACATATAAAAAAAATTAGGCTACATAACATATCTAGGTTGTTATTTGTATGTAGCCTATAATAGGTTGTGTAGCTGTCTATAGCTTTGTAATTATGCTTGAAAAACGTGGTCTCTTTTTGCAGTTTGAATATAGAAAGAGTAGCCTAGCTTATTTTGATTATGGCTGCACTTATTGTTTGCAATTCTAAGGTCTCCGCCATTTTGTGTCAATCAAAAGTTACACCCTGGACAACCAAAAACAATATTTGTCAAGTTGTTTTCACACTTCATCTCACAGTTAATGTACTTTCTGCAGCCCCCCTCTTTCATTTCTCTCTCTTAACTTCCTCTTTTACCTCACAAATCACTTTCCCCTGAACACTTAATTTGAGTTACAGATGTGTATTTTGGCATAGTCCAAGAGCCTTATTAAATAATAAAAAATGTCAAAAAAAAACAGTCAGTATCTGGTGTGACCATCATTTGCCTCACGCAGTGCAACACATCTCCTTTGCATAGAGTTGATCAGGTTGTTGATTGTGGCCCTCTTCAATGGCTGTGCGAAGTTGCTGGATATTGGGGCCATGCATTATCATGCTGCAACATGAGGTGATGGTCGCAGATGAATGGCACAACAATGGGCCTCAGGATCTCATCACAGTATCTCTGTGCATTCAAAATGCTATCAATAAAATGCACCTGTGTTTGTTGTCCATAACATATGCCTGCCCATACCATAACCCCACCGCCACCATGGGCCACTCGATCCACAACATTGACATCAGCAAACCGCTCACCCACACAACGCCATACACGCTGTCTGCCATCTGCCCTGTACAGTGAAAACCGGGATTCATCTGTGAAGAGAACACCTCT
>VONZ01002344.1:0-55635 GCA_012976165.1 Labeo catla
TCATGTTGTTTGAACATTAATGTGTGTTGGCAGTGTATGTACAAATCTACCCTATAATGATAAAAATCCATGCAGTGGTTTTTAATTAATCTGTAAAAATAATATCCCCTTTTTCAAATCGAGCCATTTTCAGATGCCTATCAGTGTGCCGTCACACCGACGGAGGCCGCTCCCACGATAGTTGATTGATATGAGCGTTTTACCTCAGACCAGCTGTCACAGTCCAGTAACTTTCCATGTTTTGATGCCAGAGCAGGAATGTAAGGTACACAAGAATATCTCTGATTGAGCGATTGAGGTGTTGTGTTGCTGGATGTAATAATGAACATAGTGGTCATCATTGACTCCGGACATCTGAGCTGCTGAAGATGCAGATTACATTTGTTTGTGAATGCGCCTCCCGATCTCTGCATATATCTGTCTATGTTCGCACGAATCATTAATGATCCAGCTTCACTTACAGCAGAAGTGAGTATAAGAGTTTTTTTATGAATCTTTGCATTCTGCGATCGCCTTTCCTTATAACATGGTAGTTAGGAAGTTTAGCGGCTAAATGCGGCTAATGTAAACAAGACCGTCTTTCCACAGAGAGAAGAGAGGGGCGGGGTGAGGAGAGCTCATTTGCATTTAAAGGAACAACCCTTTAGAATGAGATGATTTTTGCAGAGCTCATTTTGGCAAGGAAAAAAGGGTGTTGTTTTACAAAATCATTGAGAATTTTTATTCAAAGTATATTAGAGACTTTTCAATAAGACCCTAAAGAATCATATCAACTTGTGGAAAATGGGCATCCGATGACCCCTTTAAGCATAAGTGTAAACACTATTACCTTTATATCGCATCATTTTCTATTTTATAGAACGTTAAAAAACATTCTGGCGTCGTGACATATTTGGATGCAATGAAATGAATCGTACTTCATAATGTTTCACTTGCTGTAGTCATGAATTATAGTTTGAAAAAAAGTCTAACTAGTAAAATGTGTACACGTTCTGTTACAGTAACACAGTAACAACTAACGCAAGCAGGCTAATAAAATACTCATGTAAATATCTCCTCTGATGGATCGTGCCATGTGTCATGTCGTGTTCTTCCTCTGAATTCTTATTTCTCACACCGCATCTTTTTCCAGAAAGGATAAGTAGCCCAGATGAACTTGGAAGAGAAGTCTTTAGAGTTGGGGTACTCGGACTCGTACTCGTACCCGAGTCCGGTCTCGAGTACAATTTTTAGGCGACTCAGACTTGTCACGGATTCAGAAGCATTTTTACTCGGTCTTGACTCGGACTCTGAAAATATCCCAAGTCCAGAGAAATGTAAAGCAGAAATGTCACTGACTTGATGCATTATCACGAAAGTGATATTTAGTATTTGCATGTGTTTTTAAGTCTTGTGCGAATACCGAGTTCTCTATCGCTTCTAATAGGGTCTGTTATTGCTACACGCATGCTCGTCTTGGAGACTATTCATGTAAATGAAGTTGGTTTTGTCTTAAATAAAACTTAACAGTTGGGAGAAATACTGATGCGTCACAATATTTGATCTGTGCGTCAGATCTTAAAGCGACAGCAGCGTAAACCTGCAGCCGCTGACCGCGTCATAAATATTGATTAAAAACAAAAGAAAAAGAGAAAATCACTCACTGTTCTTGACTGAATCACTTATTAACTGTAATAAGTATCGTCTTTCGGGGAGCCATGGCCGAGCACACAGTCCATATGGCCATGGCGGGTCAGAGGGTTCAGGGAGCCACGGCCGAGCACACAGTCCATATGGCCATGGCGGGTCAGATGAGACGCTGACACAGGAAGGCGCTCTGGGGGCGCTGGAGGAGGCACAGGCTCTGGAGGGTGCTCTGGGGGCGCCGGAGCAGGCACAGCCTCTGGAGGGCGCGCTGGAGAGAGCTCCACCTCTGGAGGGCGCACTGGAGAGAGCTACGCCTCTGGAGTACGCGCTGGAGGCAGCTCCGCCTCTGGAGGGCGCGCTGGAGGCAGCTCCGCCTCTGGAGGGCGCGCTGGAGGCAGCTCGGGCTCTGGAGGGCCCGCTGGAGGCAGCTCGGGCTCTGGAGGGCGCGCTGGAGAGAGCTCCACCTCTGGAGGGCGCGCTGGAGGCAGCTCGGGCTCTGGAGTGCGCGCCGGAGCTTGACTTGACTCCTGCAGATCCGCTGCAGCTCGGCTTGGCTCAGTAAACGCAGCTGCAGCTTGACTTGATTTAGGAAACGCAACTGCAACTTGACTTGACTCCTGCATATCCGCTGCAGCTTGGCTTGACTCAGTAAACGCAGCTGCAACTTGACTTGATTCAGGAAATGCAGCTGCAACTTGACTTGCCTCGGGAAGTGCAGCTGCAACTCGGATGTTTGCTGCCCGCACTGACACTAGTGGTGGGTCCAGCACGCTGGCCATCATGATCGGCCGTGACCTCGAAGGGCTGGCCGCGGGTGCGGCTGGAGTCCGAGAGCTGACACCGGGCACGGCGGGAGTCCGAGGGTCGGCATCGGGCTCTGGGCTGAGGATGAGGGAGGAGCTATGGAGAACGGGGTAGAGAGAGGGAGGACCGGAGGGAGCGAGCTCGTTGGAGCAGCACGTGGAGGACGCTGGCTGGTGGTGAGCTGGAGCGGATATGTGTTTACTAATGGGGGGAGGATTAGGCTCCTCCACATCGACATAGAAATTGGAATGACTAAGGACAAGGACATGGTTGATTAATTCTGCAACCGGTTTGCAGCGATCCTCAGGAGTTATCGAACAGAACAGGTTGTCATCGTTTAGCCCCATTAGAAAACACGTGTTGATCATAGCATCGCTCCAACTCACCAGGTGGCAAAAGCTCAGGAATTCCTCCACATATTGCTCCAACGGCCTCTCCGCCTGCCGAACTCTCATGATCCTTTCCTCAGCCCTCATGTTGTCGGTCGGTTCTTCTGTCACGCTGGCGTTGTGTGCGGGGAATGACGAGGAGGAGAGAGGAGGTCCAATGCACATAAAGTTTATTAAATAATCCACAGTGAAAGGGAACGGACAGGAAACAACAGGAAACAGCAGGGAACAGCAGGAAACAGCAACCACAACGTAAACTGAAGAAATGACAAAACAGGATGACATACAAGAACTGACGATCTAAACAGAAACACAACCAAACTTATATACATGGAAACAACCAATCTGTGGGAGACAGGGAAACAATCAAACAGTGACATAATAAATATGAAACGGAATAGGAAGACCAAATAAGGGCAACACCGGGGAAAAACACACCAAGACAGTCCAAACGGTCTGACACATGTATACAGTGAAGATTTTGCAGTGTTTTATTTTAACATTACTTCATGAAATGTCTGTAGTCTATTTCTGTAGTAGCTTTTATATAGACCTACCTAAAAAACTTTTAAAAAATCTAAACATTATATTTTTTAAAAAAATTCTATTTAAAAAAAAATATTATTAATTTGTATTTTTAAATAATATATTTATTAATATTTTTGCTTGTAAGTAATACTTGGAGTGTTTACTTGCCTTCGGTAAGCTTGAGAATGTTTTACTTACATTAGATGATTAGTTTTTTTCTGTATTGAAGTTATTTTATTTTTTAAACATGGTGGCAGTTTCAAAGAAAAAAGAAATTGCTAACATCTTTGCAGCAAGAGTTTTTATGGGTCCAAAACCACCTTGGGTGTGCATGATTTTCTAATAATTTAATGGCCCATCATCAGTTATTTCTTATATAATGTAATTTATTGTAATTAATGTAACTATAAATGCATTCAAAAATAAAACAGGTGTGAGATTGCTGTGACTAATGGAAAGTATATGTAGGGCTTTATTCACGGTGTGTCATTGTAAAGACTAGCTTTATCCCTCACAGCCTCATTTTCATCCAAGAAAAAAATATGTCATATAAAACCCAAAACACACACAGTCACAATCAGAAATAAAAGAGGTGCATTTTCTGCTCTTAAGGTCCCATTCACCAAGATACCTACTCCTTTACCCCCACCCTTGAGTTTATACATTTACTACATCAATGAATAAAGTCAAGTCCCACCCTATAATTTATCACATTCTAAAACCTGTTTCACTCTAAAATATGTCACATTACATAGGTCAGCTATAACTTCTGTTCCATGACTTTAAGTTTGCTAAGCAGAGCATGGACACTAATTATGAGATGTTGTGAAATAAAAAAATTAAAATGGCAAGATCCACTAGAGGTTTGCTTTTCTTACATTTCAACTGACATTGCATTTTTCTAGTTGTAAAGGTTACAAACAGGGGTGCCCAAACTCGGCCCTGGTCCTTGGTTTAGCTCCAACTTGCCTCAACACACCTGCCAGGGGGTTTCTAGTATGCCTAGTAATTGCTTGATTAGCTGGTTCATGTGTGTCTGATTGGGGCTGGAGCTAAACTCTGTAGGACACCTTACTCTAGGACTGAGTTTCGTTATAATGCATGATTCGAGCACCCGGTCTCATGAAAATGCGTATAAATAGCATGATTTTGTGTTTCTATTTGGCATGGTATTCATATGCTGAAATTAACTTTGTCGTGCATATAATTTGCAGTTTTCGCGTGCATATTCGCATCTACCCCACACACTTTCATGAGATCGGGTGACAAACCCTGAGGCAGACCAACTCTGCTTGCATCCATTCATGTGAATTGTCGAGATTAGATGACTCTTCCTGGTAGTGTGATTTATATATTGCCATTTCTAATCGCTTTGACTCTCAGTACCGGCAACATATCAGAAGTGCCGGTACGCACAAAAAAGTGCCAGTATGCACTGTGTACTGGCCCACTTCAAGCACTGGTGGCATGGGCATATTATTCCCCATAGCGTTTTGACGCAGCTCGAGTTCTTGAAGGGGAACATCTCAGGTTACGTCTGTAACCATGGTTCCCCGAAGGGAACGAGACACTGCGTCTCGGGCCATACTTCCGGCATCCCTGCGAGCGCTTGCTTCTGCCTTGAAGCTGAATGCCAGTTCCGGTGCACATGCTTTTAAGCTTCCTGGTCTATGACATCACCTGCCCGTGATGTCTCGCCTCTCCATTAGACTGATTACACATAGAGCGTGAAGGCTGAAGGCATTCCCTATAGCGTTTGACGCAGCGTCTCGTTCCCTTCGGAGAACCATGGTTACAGACGTAACCTGAGACGTTCGTTCTGGTTCTCAAATCTGATTGGTTGAGAACCGTGAGATATTGTACTGGTATTGCTACAGGAACGCCCTCTTTACAATTTTGTATTAGTCCGCTTGTTCTAGCCGGGTCTGTTTTTTTTTTTTTTTCCTTTTTTCTTACAGCAGCTGTCATGGCGGACGCCCAAATCCTGTATCATTTTATAAATATTACTGTTTTTGTGTCACGGAATGTAGCTTTAAGTGGTTTTCAGTAGAAAATGTACTTGTTTATAGTTCAAATATGCAGTTGGTTAATAAAGATAACGCCTATTTGAAAATTTGCTTTGACACATCAGCGGCTGTTCTGCACTCATGAATCCGCCCGAGAGCATCTCACCTCAGCCAGATCTTCTGGAATTTACTGCTGGCTCTGATGTCTCTTAAGTGGTTACACATGAGATATAATTCGTTAAGGGTAAATTATCTGTGTATCCTTCGTCCATTCATTTTTTGATTTAATTTTGAATTAAGAAACCTTTTTCTTTTTTCCTGTTTTTTTTTTTTCCAGAAAAACAAAAAACAAGAATTCAGCTTGATTTTTTGTTTTTCGTGTAGAGGTGGAAAAATGAATAAACAGCTTGAATATTTTCTACATGTAGCTGTAACGAATTTAGCTCAAAGGGAAATGTATATAAATAAATGCAATTAAGTATGATTAATTACAATTATTTATATCAGCTGCCAGTAGTAACTGTAGCATAATTAATTTTCCATCAACTAATCTGTTCGCCCAGCGAACATTCAGTATAATTTTTATATCAACTCTAAGAAATGATATTTTCTTGGCCACAGTAAATAACTTCTTAAAGTACCATTGCATTAGAGCATGTAGCTCGAATCGGAATCATAAAGGGACATTAATTTGCAAGGCAGAATCAGAATCAACACTCATGTAATTTGTGCACAAGAGTTTTATTAACAAAGGACTAACACATAACTAATCTAAACAAACAAACATAAAATCACTCATACATGGGAGAAGGGCAAGTGAGAAGCAGTAAGAGAGAGACAAGGAAATAAGGCTATGAAAAGAGTCAGTTTACCACCTGAGCAAAACCATCAGTGCTGTCTACAGCTTATACTAAACCTCTGTTTGTTTAGTTAAATGTACGATACTTGCATTGCCTTGGTCGTTGAACAAGTGTCTGAATGCAGTCTCTGGTGAAAGTCTTGATGGTTGGAGCAGTGGTGGTTTTGGAATCGTGATCACGTTCTTCTGGGTCTGAAGAGTGATGAATTCCAAAGATGTTCTGACTCAGTGGTGACTGGGAGTTTCATCCCATGTGAAATGTGAAGAATAACCAAGAGCTGAGAGGGACCCAGCTGAAGTCCTGTGATCTTTGGGGAATGGAAAGACTTAGAGACGTTCCGAAGAGTTCTAGCTCATCTTCTTAGGTTCTAACAGAACCACTGACTGACTGAGGTGAGTCATGAAGATGAATTCCAGGGTTGAGTGAAAATGTCTGGCTCTTTGTGGTCGAGAGTCACAGCTCTATATGTTGGGGCCTGTCGGGCCCACTGGGCACGCCCTGTGCCGGCTCAGGCTCCCCGGGGGTTCCTCCACATGGGCAGCAATCGGGAGAAGAAGAGAGTGAAGAGAAGAGAGAGTGAAGAGAGAAGAAAGTGAAGAGAGAGGGGAGGCGATCAATCGTTTGATGCCTTTAAGCTCTCTGGAGGCTGTGCCTCCAGGAGGTCCACGAACCAATGATAACTTTCACCTTTGGAGGGAAAGTTTACGACTCTTTGTCCGTGAGCATGGTATTTTGCATATGTAATTTGATTGGGTGTTGATGCACAAACTACTAAGGTTTCTTAAAACACTAATATGTTGCATAGGTATCAACATCTAATTTACACCATCATTTAGATCATCAAAATATGAATTCAAAGAGACTAAACATGGCATAGGTGGGTTATACGACTAGTCATCTATCATAACGCATGCATAAAACAGTAGAAAGACAAATACAAATACAACAGACAAAAATACAATGCAGTAATACTGTACACAATGACCAGGGCTATGTATGATAGGAAGGTCAAAAAAAAGGTTTGTCTGTGAATGAATAGGAAAGAGTCTATTTCTATAGGCATCGTGTCTTTCCTATGGGCAAATGTAGCATGGGCAGATGTGCATTCCTCTGGGCAATAAAACCTCTTATCAGACAGTCGTCCTGGCAACTGAGCCCTTTTGGGGTGTTGCTTTGGGGGGTTGTCTCCATTGCTCCAGCATATAGCTGGCTTGTTGGGTTTAAAGACTATTTGTTAAATGTAACAATTAATGTATGTCTGATTGGTCCAGATGCTACATAGCCAGGAACTAAACACCCCTTTCTGTTGACTAACAACACACTCACACAAAATCCTTTTGAAATGTTTGTCATTGCTTGAAGAATGATGTACTTTTTTCATAACCAGATAAAGAGTTTAGTCCTCTCATTTTCAATGCACATAATTCAGGTTGACTTTATATCCTGTATTTCTCATTCATTCTTTTGTCATGTTCTGATATAACACTTATTAAGGAAATATATTTAATGATCTGTGACCTCTGACCTCTTCTGTTCTTCATATGCAGCTCAAACATCATGGATCATAAAAACAACAACAACAACAACTACAAAAAAGCAAATGAATCAAACATTTTGAATTCACACTAATTAACCTTCAGTAAAAGTGTTTTTAATTAAATTTGTTGAACAGTTATCAACAATAATACAAAGTAGCTCAGTATGTTTCTTTACAGCATGATGGTCCCTGGTTTAAGTCATAGCCAGAAAATGAAATATTTTAAAAAGATTTGAACAATAGTTACTAAAAGGAACTGCAGTGAATAGCATGATCCCGTTAAGTCTAATTCTTATGTTTGTTTTCTGTTACTATTGGCTTTTGCTCTCATGCTGAATGACACACAAAATTACGTGTTTATGCAGCTTGTACTGTTGGTAAGTGCAGTGTGTGATTACATTGTTTAGGACGTTCAGTAAACTCCATGGAAAATATCTTCTATTCATGGCTCATTCTGCCCATGTTTCCACATAAGCATTAAAATGAAGCCAACTGCACTGACGACATCACAATTGTCAGAATGTAAAGTCAAATATACAATAATATGGGTTTGATAGGAGCTCAAGCTGTTGTAAATCCTACCCACTTCTTTGCACTGTCAGCACATGCTTCAGTGCTCTGAGAGTGTTTATAGTGCTGTGAGTTGAACACTTCATGACTGACACTGTTTATCATAGACACAATGACTACAATGACATACATCATCTTGATTTTTATCTTAGGGATGTATTTTCAAGGTAATATTTTTAATTCCATTAGCTCATTCAGTTAAAAAATAATTTCAAAACTTTTTCAATTTCATGTCTTTTAATTGTTCTTCAGGTTCTGCAGGACAGGTGACTGTAATTCAGACTCCAACAGAGAAACAAGTTCAGAACGGACAAACAGTCACTCTGACCTGTAAAATCAGCAGCGCCATTGGAGACCCTTCAGATGGTTGGTGTAAGAATTGTTTCTCCTGGTACTTACAGAAACCTGGAGAAACTCCTAAACTTTTAATTCACAGCATCACATCCCTTCATACTGGAACTCCATCAAGATTCAGTGGAAATGGAGCCGATCATGGAACTGATTTCACTCTGACCATCAGTGGAGTCCAGACTGAAGATACAGGAGATTATTACTGTCTGAGTGTACACTATATCAACAGTAAAGGAGTTTTCACACAGCGTACAAAAACCTCCGTCAGTCAGAGTCACAGTGACTGCACTGATATAGCTGAGAAACTGCAGCTGCTGATGGGAGGATGACAAAACAATACAGTGGCACACTGTATTAAACATTTCAGAGACAATTTATTTATATGATGTTCTAAGAAAATATAATATGATATAATATAATATCACTTACTACATTTGACATTGTCTGAAGAAAATATATAAAAATATAATAGAAATATGAAATAACAAAAAGTATTCTGTAAGGGTTAGGTTTAAGGCTAGGGTAAAGGGATAGAAAATAGAGTTTGTATAGCATTAAAACCATTACATCTATGGAATGTCCCTACAAAAAATGGAAACCACTTATATATATAATACATGTATGTCTTTTACTCTCGTCTCGACTGTCTCGTCGCCTGCCTACTGGACTCTTGCTTGTTTATTGGATTATTCTCTCGTCTCATCCCCTTTACGGATTACGTTCGCCTTGGATCGACTCACGCCTGTTTTACGGACTTCTATTGTGCCTCGCCCCTACATACCTGTTTGTTGTTGTTTTGACCCTGCCTGTACGACCATGTGTTTGCCTCGTCCCATTAATAAAAGCTCTCAGATGGATCCGCTCGCCTCTCGTCTCTCACTCACCATTACAGAATACTCCGTCACAACAGGATCCAGCAGCTTCACTCCCGGACATTTAACAGATATGGACACAGACAGGATACTATTCAGGATTAAACAAGGACCACGCACACTTGAACAATACACCCGTGAGTTCCTGGCCATTGCTAATCACTCTACCCTCCCGGACTGTATCATTATTGAAATTTTTTGTGACGGCGTAAATCAGCCTTTAAGGGCGAGGCTGAGACGTGAGGGTCCGCGTTCATCGCTAGCCGCTTTTATGGACTTTGCATTGTTGTGTGTGGGTTCATCTTTCACTGTGGGTGTCGCGGAGGAGGAACGCGACAACGCGGTGATGGCGGCCGCGCGCCCCCCTCGCAGAACGGAGCGCGTTCACACCACTGCGGCGACAACAGAGCCCGCGTACAAAATGGCGGCGAACGGTGCCCTGGCTCACAAAATAGTTTCCACGCCAAAACCAAGAGTCAAATTGCAGCTGTGTTTCCCCGAACGCAGTAAAGTTGCAGCCAGTTTCCTGAGCGTCAAGTTTCCCAAGTAAAAGTCAAATTGCAGCTGCCATTTCCTGAGCCAAGTCAAAGCTGCGCTTCCTGAGCCGGGTTCCAAGTCGTTGCAGCTGCGCTTCCTGAGTTCAGCAGCTGCGCTTCCTGAGTCAAGTCAAGTTTAAGTCCAGTTCCGGTTGCAGCTTCCTGAGTCAAGCCGCTTCCGAGTCCAGTAGTTGTCTGTGTTTCCTGAGCCGTTGCAGCCGGTTGCAAGCAGCGCTTCCTGAGTCAAGTCAAGTTTCCGAGTCCAGTCAAGTTGCAGCTGTGTTTCCTGAGTTCCAGTTACAGCTGCGCTTCCTGAGTCAAGCAAGTTTCCAAGTCCAGTCAAGTTGCAGCCGCTCCCTGAGCCGTCAAGCTCGAGTCCAGCAAGTTGCAGCTGTGTTTCCTGAGTTCAGTCAAGTTGCAGCTGTGTTTCCTGAGTCAAGTAAAGTCACAGCTGCCACCCCAGAGTCAAGCAAGATTACAGCTGCTGTTTCAGTGTCAAGTCAAGCTACAGCTGCTGTTCCTGTGTCAAGTCAAGCTGTCGAGCTGTGTTTCCCGCCGTCAAGTCAAGCTGTTTCTGAGTCAAGCAGCTGTCGTCGCCTTGAGATGAGTGGTCGCTGCCGCCTGCTCCTAAGTCAAGCAAAGTCACAGTCACATTCCTGAGTCAAGCAAGGTCGCTGCTGTTCCTGAGCAAAGTACGGTCAAGACTGAGGTTCTTTGTGTCAAGCAAAGTCAGAACAGATCTTCCTGAGTCAAGTCAAGTCACAACTGGTCTCCACGAACCAAGTCAAGTCACTGCCGATCTCCAAGAACCAAGTCAAGTTATTGCTGATCTTCACGAGCCTAGTCAAGTCACTGTTGATCTTCGCAAGCCAAGTCAAGCCATAACGGATCTTCACAAGTCAAGGGAAGCCACAGCGGACCATAGCAACCCAAGTCAAGTCTCAGTTAATCTTCATAAGCCAAGTCAAGTCACAGCCGGTCTTAATGAGCCAAGTCAAGTTATTGCTGTTGTTTCTGAGTCACGTCACGTCCCGCCTGACGGCCCAGAGTCACGTCACATCCCGCCGGATGGCCTAGAGACACGTCACATCTCGTCTGACCGCCCAGAGCCTCGCCACGTCTCGTCTGACCGCCCAGAGCTTCGCCATGTCTCGTCAGAACGACCAGTGCCTCGTCATGTCTCGTCTGACCTCCGAGAGCCTTGTCACGTCATGTCTGCCAGTGTAATGGTGATCACCATTCTCAGTATGTGGGCCGCACACTACACTCCAAAGGTCTCGTCTGTTCACAAGTCTGCTCCTGAGGTCACGTCTGTTCACAAGTCCGCCCCGGAGGTCCCGTCTGGTCTCAAGTTTGCTCCAGAGGTCCCGTCTGGTCTCAAGTCTGCTCCAGAGGTCCTGTCTGGTCACAAGCCTGCTCCAGTGCTCCCGCCTGTTCACAAGCTTGCTCTAGAGGTCCCGTCTGACTACGAGTCAGCTCCAAAGGCCTCTCCAGTCAGAGAAGCTGCGCCAATGCCTCCTGAGGTGTCAGCGGCCGCTGTAGAACCTCATAGGGAGGCGGCGTTAACTTTTGAACTCTTTGCTTCTCTCTTTATTCTGTCTCCCTCCTCTGTCCCTGCTCTCCCCAGGTCCCAGTCCATGACGCGGGTTCCTGCTCTGTCCTGAAGGGCCCCTGCGCCTCCTGCTCTGCCCTGGAGGGCCCCTGCGCCTCCTGCTCTGCCCTGGAGGGCCCCTGCGCCTTCTGCTCTGTCCTGGAGGGCCTCTGTGCCTCCTGCTCCACCCTGAGGGCTCCCTGCGCCTCCTGCTCTGCTCCTCGGCTCCGCCCTGGAGGGCTCCTGCGCCTCCTGCTCCGCCATGGAGGGCTCCTGCGCTTCCTGCTCTGTCTCCTGCTCCACCCTGGAGGACTCCTGCACCTCCTGCTCCGCCTCCGGCTCCGCCCTGGAAGGCTTCTGCCCTGCCAGTTCTGCCTCAGTCTCCTGGCCCTCCCACTGCTCCCCAGGACTGTTTTTTTGTTGGAGCGTCTGGAAGCCGCTCCTTGGCTACTTAATCTGGTCAGTGTTCTGCGGACCGCTCACCACCAGATGTCACTCTCACCTTATCCACACACACGGTCTTTCCCCTTGCAAGGCACGGAGTATTGTTGTTGTTATTATCGTTGTTAGCGTTTCCTAGTTTCCTAGTTTCCTAGTTTCCTTGTTTCCTTGTTCCCTAGTTCCCCTGTGTTTAGTTCCCTCACCTGGCCATCTCGTCTCGACTGTCTTGCCGCCTGCCTACTGGACTCTTGCTCGTTTATTGGATTATTCTCTCGTCTCATTCCCATTACGGATTACGTTCACCTTGGATCGACTCACGCCTGTTTTACGGACTTCTATTGTGCCTCGCCCCTACATACCTGTTTGTTGTTGTTTTGACCCTGCCTGTACGACCATGTGTTTGCCTCGTCCCATTAATAAAAGCTTGCAGATGGATCCGCTCGCCTCTCGTCTCTCACTCACCGTTACAAGTAGATTGTCTGCTTAATATCTTCTAACACTCTTCTACACTTTGCAAGTATATGTCAACTTATTCTACTAACCCTAAACCCAACCTATCAGTCTGCTCTGAGAGTTAGTAGACATGTAGTTGCAAATTAATGAGAATTAGTTGACATGTAGTTGCAAAGATCCTTATATGTAGTAGAATTTCTAAAGTGGACTATCATAATAAAGTTTAACCTCTCATGGTTACAAATCCCCAATTCTGATCTTAGTCAGAGGATGCAGGGTTAACTTATTCCTTTAAGTTTGGCAGCCTCATGCATGCTCATAACAAAAAGTGTAGTTTGCTTTGTCATCTTCATACAACTTGTTCACAAGTCAGTGATAGACAGAAATCATGAGCTCACAGGAGACGTGTTTTCTGCTCCATTCATTCATGGTCTTCAGTTTGACTTATTGTATCCTGGGCACAGATTTGCATCAACACCGGAATCCATTTTAATCTACTGGAAATAATCATTTCATAAGGATACAGAATAAATCAGATATAACATTTTGTTTGTCAGGTAAGAATGTATCATGCCCAGTACACAATTGAATGTGATGATAAATGATTGTAAGGATCCATTTGCTGGCCCAAAGGTGGAATCCAGCGACTTGGTTGAAGGTTTAATGCATGTTCAGTCTTTTAACAGCGCTTCTGCAAAATCCACTTAATTTATCAGGATTTAGTTTCAATTTTAATCTAACTCCATGTTTAATCTGACTCCAATTCTATGTGATCGTAAATTTATGCGGTTTCTCTAATCTAAACTGATCACAAATACAGATTATGTGTCAATTTAGATATTTGATTATTCTGGAAATCCCATACTTTTAATTATTGGTTCATTAAGGACCTAATATCGCTTCGCAACTCACTTGGCCAACAGTGAACGCACGACAAAAGCTCGCCAGTTCTGGACTTACTCAGAGGATGAGGGGTGGTTATAATACATTTTATGCACACTGCACCCTGCAGTTCTTACCGTAACATGTATTTTTTCTATATTCACGAGAACTACAACGTGTTAAGCCAGTGACAGTCAGTAATCGGAAGCTCTTAATGGTGTTCCCCATGGTCCAGTCATTGGTACTTTGGTATGATCCATCCTGGACACAAACTTTGTGGAAAATATCAGACTACACTTTAATCTACTGGAAATAATGATTTCAGAAGAGATCAGACTGAATGTAACAACTTATTTTTCAGGTAAAATGTATCATGCCAATTAAACAATGAAAACCCAATTCAGAATTAAATTTATTTCCAATTCAGATAAATACCTCACATCAGTTGCTCAATGATTAATCTAAGAGTAAGAGATGTCTTCCTCATAATATAAGTGACTGCTGTGAAATTGAGACCATTTTACCAATCACACGGAGACCTTTAGAATGATACCAAACAAAAACAAAAATATTCATATTTTTGAATATTCAAAAACAGCATATTCACAAGATTTAACACAAATAGTATATGGACATTCTTAGTGACTTTCAGTGGAATCGTTTGGGCGGAAAGTGTGGGAGAGGCAGAGAAGGCAGAGGGGAGAAAGGGGTTGTAAATGAGCAAGGGGGGTGGTGTTGTTTGTCCTCTTTGAAGATCTCTTCTCCAGATGAGTTTTATTGTTTTGTCGCATGGCATCTGTTTTTGTCAGAGTTCCTGGACTATAAATTCATGAGGAAATAATTTCACATCTTACATAATAAATACATAGCATCATTTGCTCAAAGATGAATTTAAGAGTGAGAGATGCAAACCTGACAGCAGAGACACAAACAGCAGAAAGTGTTCAGGACTCATCAACAGGTTTGTTTTAGGTGGGAATCAAATCCAGATCTTGTACGTTCAAAGTCAAAAAGTTTACTAATAGTAATTATTAGTGAATTAGACCCAATATTCTTCTGCAAGAAGAACCACTAGAGGGCAGAAAGTTGGCCACTTTGGAGTGAGAACAATCATGGCCACCATATTACAGGGTCGTTCCAAACCGAAGTGCTCAAAACTAGAAACTTCAAAGGGCCCTTCAGAATGAAGGATTTTGAAGGGTACAACTGATGGACACTTGGGGCCCCCATGATCCTTTGCGCTAATTCTTTTCATGTTGACGGTGCCTCCGTGTGGTCACAGGATGATGACGCAGAAGGGCACTTCAAGAAACAGTTGTTTGGTCCTCTACACCCTTTAACCCTTCGAAGCTCTCACTCCGGAGGGTAAACCCTTTGAAGGCATTAGGGCACAGGGATGAGCCCTTCTGAATGGAACGCAGGGACAGTTTAAACAGGTCAGTCTAATTAGGGTGATGAGAATCACCTAAAAAATGTGGTGGTTGTTTATGCAAAACTTGCCACCGCAACATCAGAACAAAAATCAGAATCAGAACATATTTGAGTGATTCTGTTCCTCTCAGAATAGAGCAGCTCCATCAGCAGATGTTCAGATCCTCACTGGAGATTCATGATACAGTAAAACACACAGAGAGAACCAATAGAGAATTTAGGATATGTTTCATTGTTTGAAGTTAATAATTTGACTACACAGAATAGTTTCATAATTTCCTTCATCTGCAGGTGTTTTCATGGTTCACTGAGTGGCATTTGATTATAAAATATGAGCTTGAGTTCTGGGACCTCATTTAAAGATGTGTAGAATTTTTTAAATGTCCCTAAACGATTTACAAAACCATCCATGCACATAAAATGTTCCTAAATGCATTAATCTTTATAAATCTCAGTTCATTTAAATTCAAGCACAATGTGAACAAATGCACCAACCAACAGAACGACCACAAATATCCCTTAATGGTTCATTAGAAGAACAGCACTCATCACCACAAGGACAAGGAAATCCAAACATGCATTTATTCAGGAACTCAATTTTTTCTGTCGCAAATCCCAATTTGTTTCTCACTTTTAGGATGAAATCCTACATTGTTTAGGATACGATTGTACATGCATTTCATGAGGACCTTTTTTAAGCTCAACAAGACAAAAAAAAGTCAAATATTAATGTATTTGCTAACTGGATTTTGATTAAATAAAATCCAGTATTGTTTAATATCTTTTAAGATTTTAATTTATATATTTAAATAACATTTCACTCGTCTGTAATTTATTTTGACTTCTGCAAATATTAAGCAGATTATTATTAATCTAATAAATCCCCCAAAAAACAAAACCACCATCATTTAACACTTCAAAATCTGAACATTTAAACCTCAAAATCACAACAGAATATTGAATGATAGACAGTCAAACACTAATACCACAATAAATTCACAAGATGGAATTGCACATAAAATAATTTATTATAAAAGATAAATAGGAATATCACCTCAGTTTTCAGTCCAGTGTCAAACTGGTTTATATGTTTGAAATTATGATTTTATCAGATTCTCTTTAATATTATTAAGTTTATTATCAACATTTTTTGTAGAGTGTTTATCTGATTTCTATAGCTCATATTCATCACTAAATAATAAAACTTCTAATGTTTTGCAGAACATTAACATGCATGAAATAATTCATCTGAGGTCTGAGACTGACAGCTGCCTGTTCTGTGTATGAAGATCATTTACATAGAGAGACACTTTGCATGAGAGTGTTTATAGTGCTGTGAGTTTAACACTTCATGACTGAGAGCAGAACAGAATAGAATCTTCATCATCACACAAGACAAAACAACAACAATGAACAACATCCTCATCCTCATCTGGACACTCACACTCTTTGCTCAAGGTTTGCGTAGTAAAGTTTTAACAAAGATATTCATTCTTTGACATGTAAATTATTAATCATTTATAGTTGTTTCTTAATTTTGTTCTTTTTCTTTTATTCAGAGTGTAGAGGACAGTACACTGTAACTCAGAGTCCATCAATAACAACATCTCTAGGACAAGAAGTCAGAATAAACTGTAAAGTCAGCAGTAGAATGAATGGTGGTAATGACTTAGCCTGGTACTTACAGAAACCCGGAGAAGCTCCTAAACTCCTCATATATGATGCAACAAGCCGTTACACTGGAACTCCATCTAGATTCAGTGGCAGTGGATCTGACACTGATTTCACTCTGACCATCAGTGGAGTCCAAACTGAAGATACAGGAGATTATTACTGTCAGAGTTACCACAGTGGTGGAGTGTTCATACTCAGTGGACTCAGTCAGAGTCACAGTGACTGCACTGATACAGATGAGAAATACTGCAGCTGCTGATGGGAAGATCACAAACAATACAGTGGCACACTGTATTAAAAATTTCATTTGCCACCTGAACACACACAAAATTTCTCGACTCGATTAAACAAAGTTAAGAAGTTGAAGAAAAAATAAAAATCTCCTTAATTTGGAAATGAATGGTAAATACAAAAATTCAGAGCTTTTTTTTTTATAATTTGTCCAATAAAAATCAATAAATTCAACACAATGCAGATCATTCGTACACACAAATGAAGGGGTGGGTCTACACAACATTTTCAATGTGGCAAACAGTCACACTCGCATTCACACACAAACACAAACACACAAACCGATATACAAAGCACTGAATGAGCCTATAACAGCAGGTTTTTTAATTTTTATTTCTGTCAAATAAAAACAGTCACTAAGACATACAAAACCAGATAATTGAATGGGCCAGTGACTGAGCCTTTTTATTTTATTTTTTTGCCACTCAGCCACTGTTCATTTGTTGATTCCAAAAAAAAAATACTGGAACATGTTATGTCCATTTTACTTTTATTGGTTATTGAATGATGTTTTGTTTTTTTGTTAGTGGTTTATAGATTTCAGTCTATATGTAGCCATTGATTACACAGCCATATAGTGGCTATTGATATTTTGATATTTTTATATTTTTATACCATCATTTGTCAACCAGATGTCACCCGAAGTCACCAAAACTTTAGGTTTTGGCCATCTGAACTTACTGGGAATTATTATTAGTAGTAGTAGTGGTAGTAGTATTTTCATACGTATAAGAAATATAGTATAAGTATAAATATTAGGTATAACATAAAAACAAACATTACATTTTACATAAAACTGTACTTTTAGTAATTACATGAAAAATCAAAAATCACAAAAAAAAAAAAAATGCATAAATTGATAGTTTTATAATTGTGGTGATTAAGTACACAGATCACAATTCAAACTGGCCAGTCTCAAACATTTTAATAGAACATTTTCATTAAAGTGGAGACAGTGAAAGTGAAGACAAATTTAACCTCAATAATTACAGCAGCTGTGGTACTGTAAACTAAAAGTTGAATCTCCTCAGGATTCATTAGACTTAGTATTTAAAATGTTTGAATCTGAATCAAACAATGAGTCTACAGAGTGTCCTGATGTCTTTTCTGTCTCACCTTTAGCTCACAGTCTACAGCAGTTTTTGCATACAGAGGGTGTTTTGTCTATATTTGACTTCTAATGTTCTTCACTTGACAGAATCCATTGGGCAGGTGACAGTGACTCAAACTCACTCACAGCTGCTCACTCAAACAGGACAAGAAGTCAAAATAAAGTGTACAACTAGCAGCAATGTTTGTTGCTGTTGTGGTGGGAGTGGATGTCTTAGCTGGTATCTACAAAAACCTGGAGAAACTCCTAAACTCCTTATTTATGGAGGGAATCAACGGCAGTCAGGAACTCCATCTAGATTCAGTGGCAGTGGATCTAACAGTGATTTCACTCTGACCATCAGTGGAGTCCAGACTGAAGATACAGGAGATTATTAGTCAGAGTTACCACTGTTCTGGTAGTTATGTGTTCACACAGTGATAAAGAGTCGTACAAAAACCTCTGTCAGTCAGAGTCACAGTGACTGCACTGATACAGATGAGAGATACTGCAGCTGCTCTACAACACAATTACAAACAACACTGATCAACACAAACACTAATAACACAGTATCATTACAGTCAACATCAATCCTGTATTTCTGAAGAGAATGAGTCAGTATTTTAGCTTGTTCATTTTCAATAGCCATAATTTAGTTTGACTTTCTATCCAATATTTCTCATTCATTCCCTTGTCATGTTCTGATATAACACTTATTAAGGAAATATATTTAAGGATTGGTGACCTTTGACCTCTTCTGTTCTTCATATGCAGCTCAATCATCATGGATCACACACACATTTCGAGTACACACTAATTAATGTTCAGTAAAATTGCCTTCATTAAATTTCATTAAACAGTGATCAACAATAATACAAAGTAGCTCAGTATGTTTCTTTACAGTATGATGATCCCTGATTTAAATTGTAGCCAGAAAATTAATTATTTCAAAATGATTTGAACAATAGTTACTAAAAGGAACTGCAGTGAAAAATATGGCCCCGTTAAGTCTATTTCTTATGTTTATTCTTGTACTATTCCTATTGGCTGTTTTGATATATCAGTTATAGAGTATGTGCTGACTTACATGCTTTACGTAGAGTCTTCTGGAGGTTGCTCGCATGCTGAATGACATACAAAATGACATACAAAACATGCAGCTTGTACTGTTGGTCAGTTAATGTATAATTTTCAGCAAAAAAAATCTTTGTTGCTGTTCTACTGAAGAAAAATACTCATCGACATCTTGGGTGGCCTAAGGGTGAGTAAATTGTGGTGGTGAAAAAAAGGGGGAAATGCAAAGTTGAAACCAAAACAACTGTCATGACCGCCAGCGAATAGGAACGGGAGTCTAATTTGGAAAGGAAGTGATGTAGCTGCATATATAGTGGAGTAGAATCACCATATGAGGAAGTTTTTCCAAGAAGGAAGATCAACGGGTCAGGTCGCGGGTGTCTAGTAAGTTCACACTGTTTCCGCTGAGCTCACATTCACGCACTGTGTAATGCTGGAGCGATCGCCGGAGGATTTAACAGAAATCGATGTCCAAGCGGCAGGACCAGCGCAGAGGCGTGTGTTGTTTTAGGAGCCGAGGAGAAGTGTATTTACCTGGATGCCGTTTGTTCCTTGGAGAAGATCTTCCTCCATTTGCTGTTTGGAAAACTCTTTCACCCCGAAGTTCGCGAGCGGCCGGTCGGATGGCTCATGGCTTGCCGTAAACACACATGCATGGTCACCAACACCACATTCACCCACGCACACCATAATGTATAACTCCCCTTAATGTGAGTATTTTCTTTTTCATGTTATTATTTCTGATTAAGTGGGCGATTAAAATTAATCTTGTTTGTATTTAACTTTGTTCCCCTTTTCTTTTTCTCTCTTGTTATTGGTTTTGAATTGTAAATGCTCAGAGAACTGGACTATCGAAACTGCCGATCTGAATGCAGTTTTAGACTGGAGCCCACGGTCGCCGCAGTACTATGAATTATCTGAAGTGTTTTTTTTTTTTTTTATTTACAATGATTTTTTCTTTTTTCTTTGAATGATTAGGGTGTAATGCGAAAACACCTCCATGTGAACTAATCATTTGGTGTTATTTATTTATTTTTTTATTTTTTTTTCTCTCCCCTCCTCATGTGAAAATACATTTGAACTGAACTGAAAACTTTTCTCTGTGCATTCATTTCCTAATTTATGTATTATAATCCCATGCCATTGTGATAGGGTATGTAATAGGGTGGCTTCTATAGGCTATCTGGGACTCATTATTTATTTATTTATTTATTTATTTATTTATTTTGGCAGGCTTATTCTGTTCTGGTGCCCAATATTTGAGTTGGTAAACTCATTTTCTCTAAAACTGTTTATCTGGGTGCCGCCACGCTACAAAAAATTAATAGCATTTTTTTTTTTTTTTTTGGGGGGTGAACTTTTTCATTAACTGAGCCATATGATGTGTCAGATTTTATGCCATTTGCACACTCGTTTAAGGAGTAACAAGAAAGGTCAGTGTCCTTTCAAAGACTGTTAATTTAATACAAATGTGTATTTAATACCCTTGATGACTTTTCACTGAAAGATTTATTTTCCTCATCAAAACCTGTGTTTTTATGGATTGTGTCTTCAAAAGGTTAATAGCCACTCAATGTTTGTTCTTAGACCTTTTTAGGATTCAGTCGCATATCTCTGCTCTGAGTTCTGCACAGCATTGGACACAGACTCTGCACTTTTGAAATTTTACATTTAAAAATTTTACATCAGGTTAATTAAAAGGTATCCCTTTATCATGTTGACTGTAGCTATCATCTTTATATCATGATTTGCTTATGATTGTTAAGCAGCCTGTCTCTATTTTTTCATAGTCACCTGATGTTTGCACTGCAGTACTTCAGGGTTTTTCAGTCATCCTGGAGGATGACCCAGAGGAATTTTACAGGATGTGCCTTGTAAGTATTATTGAATTTTCTGTTCTCATCATTTTGTTTTATTCAGTATGAATATAGGTCAGGTTATGAAAAATTGTCAAAGGTTCTGTGTACATTTTTTTTTTTTTTTTAATTTTGCAGTAGGTGCTATATTTGTCTTTTGTGAAACAATTTATTACTGAAATAGATTATGTAAATGCTTTAAATTCATGACATTGTGTTGAGTGATCACAAACAGCATTACACACTTTACACACTTTGAATTAAAGAGCCAAGTTCACCCAAAAATGGCATTTAATACACAAAGCCATAGATCACTGACGAACTATGCAATATTGTGTTCATAATCGCAGATGAGTTCAATTATGAACGCGATATTGCATAGCTCGTCAGCGAACTACGAATCTGTGTATTAAATGCTGCTCCATCTGATTGCACATGATGGAGATTTACTACTAATCACAGAACCGTCTTTACTGACAAGATGCGCATGACAATCTCATGCAATTTATCATGCAGCCCTAGTGTATATGACTTTCTTCTTTCAGACCAATACAATCGGAGTTATATTAAAACTTATCCTGGCTCTTCCAAACTTTATAATGGCAGTGGGTGGGTGTTTCTGTTCAACAGTTTAAAAAAAGTGCAATAAAATGTATCCATCCGTAATAAAATGTACCTCACATGGCTCTGAGAGGTGAATACAGGCCTCCTGTAGCGAATAAACGAGTTTTTGTAAGAAAAATATCCATATTTAAAACGATAAATACATTTTTCTCTCACTTTCGCTAACTGTGCATAGTTACAGCACTGGCATGCGCCAGTGATTAGTGAAGAACGCGGAAGCACAGGACAGAGCGAAATGACCAGTAATGAATTAGAAGTACAAAACAAAGATTCATAAAGAAGAATTTTGGAGGATTTTGATATAAACCACAAGGAGACTGGTTTTCTTTTGCTAAAGTAAGTAAAAACTTTGCTTCCTTTGCTCCTGTAAACAAACTCGCATTTCAACTAGCATATTTTCATCGGCGCATGCACTACACAAACATCCTACATCATCCACCCAGAACGCCTTGCATGTATGACAGTTAGTGGAAATGAGAGAAAAGTGTTTAGAACATTTTAAATATAGACATTTTTCTTACAAAAATGCATCAATCCACTACAGAAGGCCTTAATTCACCCCCCAGGGCCGTGCGAGGCACATTTTATTATGGATGGATGAGCTTTCTTGCACTCCTTTTGAACTGTTGAACAGAAACACTCGCCCATTGCCATAGAAAGCGTGGAAGAGCCACGACATTTTTTAATATTACTTTGATTGGATTCGTCTGAAAGAAGGAAGTCAAATACACTTAGAATGCCTTGAGGGTGAATAAATCATGGGCTAATTTTCATTTTTGGGTGAACAAACCCTTTAAGATAAAATCATGTAAATGATGGGTGTGATCCATCACTCCATAACAAGAGATGCTCTAAATTCTAAGTGGTGGGTCATGCAGTACAAATAGCATTTTGTGAACAAAAAAAAAAAAAAAAAAGATCTGTAAATTCATATGATGTTGAAAACAATGTACAAATAAAATGAAGTAGTCCATGGAACTTGTGTGTAATATTCCAATCATGGAGGGAAGAATTGTCATGGATGGGTTTTAAAGGCCTGTATTTTATTTTTGCTGTTCTGTTCGCATACCAGTCTGAAAATGCTCTATTTTTTAACAGTGTTCCAGTAGGTCCATATAATGTTATGACAGCAAAGTGTTGTTTAGTCAAGAAGTCTGTAAAGAGTATTATAAGAACACAGATGTTGTAAAAAAATATTTTTTGTTATTGTGATATTCTTGAAGTTTTCTAGATGCTTTTTGCCAAAATAAACTGTTGAGAATTTCAATCTTGTGTTAAGTTCATTTCATTCTGGTTGAACCACTAAAAATGCATTCAGTTTACTTAAAGAAAATGTGGAAACCGATTGCACAAAATATTTTAAGTCCCCATAGCTTTAAATCCATGTTGAGAATAACTGCATTTAAGGAAGTAGTAGGTTTGGGTGTCCGTCGTGACACTCGCTGTAAGAAGTACCACAAGTGGACTGATACAATTACAAATGACTAAACGGTTGTTGGAGTTCTGTTGGACTCTTATATCACACTCTCATTAGCCATTTAGATTTGAGGACCAAAAAGAACTGTTGTGTATATATATATATATATATATATATATATATATATGAATAAGAACATAGGAATATCCCATCAGTTTTCAGTCTCGCGTTGAACTGGTTTGCATATATGAATCTATGTGGTTTTAGAAAGCAGATGCTTTTTATATTATTTGGTTCGTTATCAGCCCAGTAAAATAATCCAACACTCACTGTTGATAGTGTGATTGTGTTGATAGTGATATTGTAGAGGTATAAACTCAAACAGTATATTTTTATTTTTATTATTATTATTTGTTATCATTTAATAAGTATACAGGTGCTTTAACATAAACTAAAGTTTTGTATAGTGTGTAATGATGCCTACTTAATCACTTAGACCTGTATATACTGGCGAGTGATGCTAGGGGAGCGACTGTGAGGCGCTTTTAAATTTTATAAGAAAACTTATAAGATGAAATCGTTCTCTTTAATATGTAGTTAATTTCTTCATTTTATGTGTAAAATTGGCTTAAGTGGTTTAAATCTCCATTGTTTTCTTTATTTTTTTTCTTGTTGAATTTAATTGATGTTTCATCCATCAGGCTTCTAAAAAAAAGCACCGTGGTGAATTATTTAGATATTTTACCTTGTTATTATGTTGTTGTTGTTTTTTACATAATCTCATACCATAATGAATGCATGATATTTGTTTTCTGTTTTTTTGACATTACAGTTGTCCATTGTTAGGTACAACCATATTTCCAGATCTTATATGTAATTATAAGCTATAATAATAATAATAATAATAATAATGAAAAGAGTGACAGGTGAACTAACACCTCATAGCATCAGTAACTCAACAACCCTACCTACCAAGGGCAGTTAAAATACACCTCCACATTTGCATTGCCTGAACAAAGGAGAAAACATCAGGCAGCTGCTGGAACATCTCGCATTTGGACACTGTTGATTTTACATTTGAAAAATGTAAGTATTACTACTTAAAAATTAAGATAACACCATAATGAACTGCATTGCTAGCCCACCCCAACATTTACACACAATAATAAAGATACATGCTAACTAATAATTAATTATATAACTTTATGTTGACATAGCTATGCATGAATATACACTGAACAAATGCAGCTGATTTGAATCCATCAGTTTTCAGTTAAGCAATGAATTAATGCATTAGTTAACAAAATATGTATATTTTATTTATTGACAACAATAGAAAACATGAATAAATGAGTAAAAGAAGGAATAAAAGCATCATAATAAATACATAAATATACAAGTCAACAACAGATGAAACAGAGCTTTATTCAAACTTATTGATCTAACAATCATGTATTTACAGTTGGTGAACCCCACATCCTATTGCTATCTCAATGCAGCTGTGCCAATTCTGCTGCTGTGCTGTGCTTCACAATCTCACTCTTCTCAATGGGGATGTCGTTGAGGCAGAGGATGAGAAAGACCATGAAGACACACCACTGAACCCCACAACCTTGAGGCAAGAGCAGGAGAACATGTGCGGGACAATCTGGCTATCACTGTGTCTGCCTGACTACCTGTGAAACATTTAAACAGAGTAAAAAAAAATTACAATTCATGTTGTCAGCATTCCATTTCTTGACAAATTTAATTTCATGTTTACACTCACATGCTAATTTTTGTTGTAGCTCTATTACTTTCGTAGTGGGCTAAACCGCTGAACTGGTAAGCAGAAAGTTGCTGGTTCGCAACTACCTGAGCAAGGCACTTTTCTCCAGGGGACTGGGGCTCCCTGTAATAAGAGCACTGTAAGTCACTTTGGATAAAAGTTTCATGACTTTATTTGTTGATGCTTTTGGAACATCTGAAAGTCGGCCTCCACTGACTAATACTGCATGAACAGAAACCGGCAGAACAGAATCACATCCTCAATGTCTTTTAGTCTTTTTCTAGATGCTCTCTCTGGCTCTGAGCTCACTGAGGATGAAGACGCCACAGCAACATCTGGCCCAGATGAGGCAGTAATGGCAGGTGGAGTGATGGAGGATCTCATCCATGGCACCAGACCATTTCCAGGATTCTGCTGTGGATTTCTCCTTTCTCACTGCTCACACCAGTCTGCAGACATTTCAGATCATACAAAGAAGCACAAATATAATACAAAAGCATTCATTTTCACTTTTTTTTTTTACAATAATTTATTTTATTTTTTATTTTTTAAATTTCTGTATTAAAGTAACAAAATGATCTTACTTTATATTTTTGTTTCAGGTCTTCCTTCCTTTCCCCTAATGCTGCCGTCACCTGCTGCACCACAAAATATATGCAGAAAATGCACAGAAATCACAAATCAAAACTGCTGTAATAACTCTGTTTGATGTTACAAAAAATGAAATAAAGTATAACTTAAGATTTAAAAGATGTTTTATTCATTTATGTGATGTATACTTACTGAAAGCCTTTGATGGCAGCATTTCTTCATCAGTCACTCTTCACCAGATAAACACACGTGTGTCTCATCTGTCCCCATTACATCCAGACATGATTCAGTTACCTCTGTGATTCAATACTGCATTTACATTTTGAGGTAGTTGCTGATTTGTTAACTGGCTTTTAAACCAACACAAATGCTCCTCAATTTATCAACAGTAATGGACAAATGAAACAGATGAACTCATGTTTAGTTATGTACATGTGTTTATTTACACTATTTACATTTAACTACAGCAGTGTTGACAGCAGTTAATTCTACATAATAAGCACACATAACGTACATCATTCATACAGATGTGTTCATGTTGTGATGTGCTCATCTGCAATTCTCTTATAACACTTTACTGTCAGTTGTTAAATAAACATTTAGTAATCGAAGATGCATATGGCTTATGTAAATCCACTTTGTTGATGTACGTGTGCTTACTGGAGCTCTACTGTTTGCTATACACAATTTTTTTTACAGCAAAATTACAATATACTATAACGTTACTGTTTAGTCTTTGCACCTAAATATACAGTTTAGTAGGTCAGCAAATACGATTGTAACACAAGAAACCGTGTTTTGGTTTGCAATACTCCCATTTGTAAACACCCTTGTCGCGGTTCTCAATCACGTTCGATGATGATGTATTGCTCTCCCGTGGACTCCTGGGATTGAAAAGTATCCATCGATGAACACTCCAGAATCTGGGCTGAAGCAGTAGGACATCTGGGGATTTCTCGCCTACTCTTTTAGGTTTCGAAGTACTCCTTTCTTCACATACTCTTTTTTCCTACTATGGCTGCATCCGAAAGCCTAGTCAGCTGCATTGCTGCCTCATCAGGCAGTGACCTCGAAGGCTGCAAAGGCAACTCTAGAAACAGTTTCGGACAGACTTCAGAGGAAGCAGAATGTGACGCCGTTGCTTGGTTACCTAAAGGTTAAGTTGTAGATTTTGTAGAAAAACTATCTTATACAGTTATATATAAATGCTTTAATAATACAAAAAGACCTCAGTGTCATTACCCACCGAAGGTCTGTGCGTCGGAGAAGACGACTGAGAATGGCAGCTACTTTTTGCTTAAAAAAAATAAAAGCACTGATGCAAGTAATATTGCAGAACAGGTCATTGTTATTAGTGGCTGTTTCGTTATTATTGGTAGTATATTGTAAATATTATTCTTATTCACTGCTCATTTTAACCCTTTCAACATATTATTAAATACTATTATTACAAACAATATTATTTATTATGCTTTTTACACTATTACGATTCATAAAGTATATCATGGTCAAGATCTCATCTATTATATAAAGTAACAAGTCTAATTTCACCAGAATATCTTTATTTATATAGCCTATATGACACACACGCACAGGATTGTGGGAAATCGAAGGCAGCGAAGGATACATCTATGCTGCCTTCAAAATTCGATCAAAAGAAGGTACCTCCAGAGACAGGAAGTGAAGCAGAAATTAAATTGGAAAACTCTGCCTCTTCTGTGTGTGTAACAATATTCATCACTAAGTATTAAAGCTTTGAATGTTTTGTAGGACATTAACATGCATGAGGAAATTTTTCTGCGGTCTGAGACTGACAGCTGCCTGTTCTGTGTATGAAGATCATTTACATAGAGAGACACTTTGCATGAGAGTGTTTATAGTGCTGTGAGTTTAACACTTCATGACTGAGAGCAGAACAGAACAGAATCTTCATCATCACACAAGACAAAACAACAACAATGAACAACATCATCATCCTCATCTGGACCATTGCAGTTTTTATCCAAGGTGGGATGTTTATTCTGTTTAATACATTTCCTGCAACAACAAATACTCACTAATTGTTTTTATTTTCTCTTTTTTAGAATCCAAAGCAGTCACTCTGACTCAACCTAAAATTAAAACTGTCCAACAGGGTCAAACAGCTACAATAGAGTGTATTATGGATGTAGCTTTGTCATATGATGACTTAGCCTGGTATCAACAGAAACCAGGAGAAGTTCCTAAACTTCTTATTCATGACATAAATAGCCTTTATTCAGGAACTCCATCTAGATTCAGTGGTAGTGGAACAGCATATACTGGAAAAGATTTCACTCTGACCATCAGTGGAGTCCAGGCTGAAGATACAGGAGATTATTACTGTCAGAGTTACCACAGTGATCCAGTGTTCACACAGTGATAAAGATTCGTACAAAAACCTCCATCAGTCAGAGTCACAGTGACTGCACTGATACAGATGAGAGAAACTGCAGCTGCTCTACAACACAATCACAATGACACACGCTGATCTCATCCAAAATCTGAGCCTGTGATTGATTGTAAAAATAACTTTATGTTGTTGATAAAAGTAATGTTATAATTTGAACATCCGTTCCGTTTAACTACACACAATCATCAAGAATCAGCATATGAAGCTCAATGATGGTGACAATAAACAAAAAGCTTCATGCTGCAGTGCATTCTGGGAACTCTAATCAAAACTCAATAATGGCTCCAGAATGCACTGCAACATGAATAAATTATGTACCTGAATTCTTAGTATTTTCTTTTATTTTTACTATTTGCTTTAATTTTTGCTATTTGTGTTGCAACTTATTAGTAGCTTGTTTTGTGATGTTCAAAGATCTGTTTATCTGAATATTTTGCTGATTGTCACCATTGTTGAGATTCTTACGCCGATTCTTCATGTCTATGTGTGCCACAAATCTATCTTCTTTGTACACAATACAAATATGTTCACATGGTCAAAAACACAGTCAGTACACTGATGAGCTACTGTAATAAACAATGCAACAATCAGTGAGTTAAGCCACTATATAAAGATTTCACCAGCATCAAGAGGCAAACATCACCTGACTGCATTTTATCTTAGTTTGCTCTATCACAATGTGCCTTCTCAACACGGAATTGCAGCAGCAAATAAATATAAATATAAATAAATATATACATACGTGTGTATATATAAATATGCGTGTGCGTGTGTGCGTGCATATATATATATAACAATGGTATAATGTCAACAACCAAGAGACCAACTAAAGCAAACACTATTCACCAAAATGGTAACCTTCAAATGGACTTCACTAAAACTGTGAAAATAAACCTCCTTTGCTGAGATCTTAAGAAATTTAATGTCTTTTATTTCAGTTGATTTCGTCTGTGACTGGATGTCACTTGCAGTAATTCTAAATAATTTATAATTTTATTTCTTAAATGGGAAATTTTGTTTTGATTAAATCTATATATTTTTATTTAGATCAAAACTAGAATTTAAATTAATTGACTTTCTTCAACAAGAAAAATATACTTTCATGCCAGGTTTAAGAAAACCGTTTTCACAGAAATATTGTTTAGTGCAAATTATTTCTTTTTCATTGGCTCAAGTTATAAAATATAGATCCAAACCATTAACGTCCTGAATGTTCTGTGAATGTCCTCTAAATAACATCCCCTAACCCTTTAAAGAACTCCACATCATGACCGTCTAGGAATGTCCTGGGAACGTTAATAGGTGACGTCCTTGACACCAGCGTGGACGTTCTGACAAGGTTTGGGGGATGTCACATTTGCAAATAAAATATGGTCCTCTAAACGTCCCAAGAACGTCCTGAATGTTCTGTGAAGGTCCTCCGAATAACGTCCCCCAAACCTTTAAAGAACTCCACATTGTGACCATCTCAGAACGTTATGGGGACGTCCTTGACACCAATGGGGACTTCCTGAGGACGTTCTGGGAACGTAAAATTTCTAGTGGGGTTGTGAGTGTTCGAATATGATCATCATGTTTTAGGTTTAATATAATGTGGCAGTATTAAATCCCAAAGGACAATAAATTGTAAGTTAATTTGATCCGACTACGTCACCCTGCCGGGGCGCCAGGGAAATACTCCCAATAAAGACACACGGGTAAGTTTTATCAATTGAGGGCATGAAAATAGAATCAAGTGAGACATGGGTACCAATACAAAATATATATTTTATAATAAAAAAGGTCAACAATAAAATACTCTTTCCCAGAAAATGCAGAAACAATAAACAAAAATCATTTTATAAGAATACTTCTCTGGGGCCAGGCCTAGCAGGAACAAGGCAGGCCGGCTGCAGCTCAGGGAGTCATCCAAAACTTACCCAAATTAACATCAAATCATCCACCATGCACCCACTGCAAAGGGTTGTGTTGGCACACCCACACTCTGTGAAGCACACACCCCAAATGAACGCATCTAGCCTCCCCTGTTCTGCACCGCGCCTGGCTCCTGATGAAAAAAGAAAGAAAAACAACAACACAAAGATAACAAATGAAGTTTACACAATCCACACTAAACAATAATAATAATAAAATTAAAAAAAAGCAGAGAATTTTACAGGCTCAATATGAACTAGAACACTCAGGTCTTCTCGCAGCCCTGTATGCAACAGAGCCAATACCAGTGCCTAAACGCCCCAAATTAACAAAGCCAGAAATAAAATAACAACAAACACTTACAGCATCACAATATAATTGTTACGGAGAGTGAATGACGAGAGGCGAGCGGATCCATACGCGAGCTTTTATTATATGGACGAGACAGATACATGGTCGTGCAGGCAGGGTAAAACAACAGTAAACAGGAATGTCGAAGGCTAGACGAGAGAATAGTCCATAAAGACGAGCGATAATCCAAAGGCAGGCGGCGATAAGTCGAAAACGGGGAGCCAGGCGAGGGAAACAAAACAAAACACAGGGAACTAGGAACTCGGAGCAGGAACTAGGAATACAACAATATAATGACAATACAACGAATCAATGAAACAACAATCCAGGAAGTGAAACTGAGAAGGACCGGGGTTTTATAGGATGCCTGATTGGTCACGGGGGCTGACGCAATCAGAGCAGTGGAGGATGGGAGATGCAGTCCGAGATGCAAAGCGACAGACGGAGTGAGTGGGTGGAGCGAGAGTGACATCTGGTGGTGAGTAGACAACGGGACACCGACCAGGTTCGTGACAATAATGCACAGTACAAACAAAAAGAACAATCTGCCAATAAGGACAGTTCAATACAAAAAAAATAAAAATAAAATAATAATAATAATGAAAATTGAAACAAAAACTATGCTTGAAAACAATAAAAAAAAATAAATAAATAAAAATAGTAAACGCTTAATCGGCACAAAGATAGTAGCTACCAGCCCAATGGCCCACAAGGCAGCAGAGTCAAAAGCGAAGGAGCCTCAATGCCCATAAGCAAAACAGCAACGGCGTCACATATAGCGTTGTCAACTAGGAATAAGGCTTAGGAATTACAATATTCCACCTCACTCCTAAAACAAAAAGAATAAAAACATTGAACTAAATCTATTGATCAAAATGAGAAAGAGAAAGAAGCATACTTACTTGGGTTAAACACCACGTGTGAAGCTGTATGGTTACTCACAGCAGGTGCCGCAGCTCAATCTACCAGCCGGCATTCTCACCCTTCTAATGGTGCCGTAACTATAAACAATACACTAAATATATTTGCCGCGAACGTGACAGAGAAATTTATTGTGAATACCGACATACCTGAAGCGCACACCGCCATGAACATTCCACCCGCCTATGCCACCAACTCCACTATAATTAAACTGTAAATAGTGCATATTAGCCTTAAGCTATTCGCATAGTTATGCCGTCAGCATGGACTACTTGCACTGAGCCTCGTGACGCACTTCCGTTTTGAAATCGTATGGCTCAGCTATTTCCGGTTATGTAAATTTTCAATGCGCTGTAATCATCTAGTTGACTTAAACGCCTGAGATTTCATACAAGAATCATTGAGATTTCATTTTAGTAATCATACAAGATTGTTTAGGGTGTCAGTGCTCTAGTGGCCTAATCGCGATGCTGCAGTTTGTGAGATCTAATGAATAAGATCATAATAAATCTTTATTTATCTGTATTAAATAGGTTAGTCACTATTCTTTGTCATATTCTGTCATCATTTCACTGTATGTAGTCTAATGCCAAAATATGAATATTCAATAGTCGCACTGTCAGCGTGTTATTGTTAAAACTTATTTAAATGTTTAACATTGTTAAATAAGGCAGTTACCTCACATTCATTCAGTCATTTTAAACAATGGAATAAGCAGTAGGGGCTCGAAATAAGAGCCTCAACACACACAAACAAATTAGCCATGGTTTTACTAAAAATAAAACTAAAAATTGCAATTGAAGTTAAACCATATAACCACAAATTAACTTGCAGGCATGAAAATGGGTCAGGGGTGAAAAAGGTGAGAAGGGTGCCCGAGGGGTGATGAGGCCTCTGATGAGGCCGGGAGGTGGGGGGACTCCCACAGAATAAATATTACGGCCTCATTAGGGGACATGCTGTAACTTAACTTATTTATTCTTCCATCATGATTGACAGCCAAGTTTTTTGTTTGTTTGTTTTTTTGGGCAAAGAAATCAACCTAATAAGTGTTTTCTACCATTATTGAAAAACATACCATCAACCACAAATGTTATTTGCTATTGCAGACAGATCATGCCAGAAAAAAACATGTTTGATGAAAGTTTCCCTTTGCCAATTTTACAGTAGCCAAATAAGTTGAATGGAATAATAAGCCAAGCACAGGTTCTGAAAAAATACTGTATTGACATTTGTCTAAAGACATGAAATAGAGCTGCATCGTTCTGCCCTAACACACTAATACTGCAAAAATAATGTTTGTATTAGTGTTAACGATACTTTAGCATTAAATGTAACTTACTCTCTTTAGGGTACGTTCACATGAAGCGTCTAAAAACGCGTGGAAAACGCGAGGCGCGTCGCTTCCTCCACCAATTTCAAAGCGCTTGGGCGCCTCGCGCTTCTGTAGCGTCTGCTGTTACTAGGCAACCATGAAGGCGCTGTCAGTTACAAAAATATTTCTGCTTTGGATTTTAAACTGCGCGGCTCCATTGAAAATAAATAGCTTGCGTGCGCAAAACGCGCTGCACGTGAACGGCGACTAAGCCTTTGGTGACACATACACACCACGAAATTAAATTGTGGATCTCTCCCCTGTCGTCTTCTCCCACGCGGATTGTCCCGCAGGAAGAAATGGCGCCCTGGATGTCAGTGGATGGCGCGCACGGTCTACGAACGCGGGACGCTCAGCTTTCACCATTTGAAATGGCTCAAATCCACTTTATATTAAGTTTTAATTAATCAATAAATACCATCCAAGAACCCTCCCCACCCCTCAAAACGAATTTCTCATCGGATCTACACGATTCACGTGGGTCACCTGTTTTGGCTCCAAAACGGCGAATTTCGCCGAAAGGTGAGGGATTTTCATGCCTGAACTTGGGTTTTACAACACTGTCCATAGTTTAACGATGGTAGGCTATTTGTAATAAAAGTGTTGTTATACAAATGGGAAAACATGGCACTTTTACCATAGTAAAACCATGGTTAATTTTCCTAAGGGAATCAGTCAAACTCATTAAAAATTTATATTCATCAGGTATGAATTATGATCAGTAGAGGAAAATACTGTTCATGAGATTGCTGCAGGTTAGTGGGCAAATATATGTATTTATTATTCAGATCGCATATACGGAAAGGAAATATATTTATAGTAACCTTTTAGCAGGTTGAATATGATTCATGTTAACACAGAGATTATGATTATTTTTTTTTTTTTTTTAAAGAAACACCAGCCCTAAATGAAGTAAGAATCTGCGTTCTCATAAGAAACTGTCTGTATGTAGGTGCTCTGAACGCCAACCCCTCATTAGTCTAATAACCAAACCCAACCAGGCCAACAAATAAAAACCACTTATCCTGCCACAGTAAGATCACTGTCAATCAGTCTGAACAGACTACATTCAGTCACTTCTGCTATCTGGACGTGATACTTTCCATTTGACCCATAGAAGGATTTAAATTTTTGGTAACGCTTTAGATTACAACCCGCAAAGAACTACGTAAGTAAACTGAATTTACGGTGTATGTTTCTGTAATTATAGTGTACCTATAAAGAACGTACATGTAGGTATAAGGGAACAATATGTTATATTTGGGTAATAAGGGGATAACAAACCAGATATTCAACCTGCAAAGAACTACATAAGTATACTGAATTTACGGTGTACGTTTCTGTAATTATAGTGTACCTATTAAAAAACGTACATGTGTTACGTTTGGGTAATAAGGGGGTAGCAAACAGATATACAAATAATTTATAATGGATTAATTTTTAAAAACTTAACAGGTACCTGTTCTATTAAATCGTACGTTTGGTGTATCTATACGTAAGCTTTTTAAAATTACTGGGAAATTATACTCTTGCTCCATGTAGTTACAGGGTAATTGTGCCTCTGCGGGCTGTAAATTAAAGTGGCGATTTTTCGCCTCTTATTCAACGAAGTTACAGGGTACAATACATATAACAACGCGACGTAAAATGTGGTTCTACAAAATGTACATTTATTGACATTTTTACAGACACTAAATGTACAATACTGACATATTTACATCATCTAAACATTTAACGTTTACTTAATATGAAATTATAACACTTCATTCTGTTCTGTGTGATTTCTGTTGCCAGCTCGTTTCCAAGAATAGGTCTACATAATGTTATCATGACTACACGTTAAACCCTTAAAATCAATAATATTTCTGCAATCGTTTAATCATTTATGTAATATTAACTTCGTTTGCTGTGGTGGATCACAAAGGCGTTTCCTCTAACATGCTGTGACTAACAATAGAACCATAAAATACACCGAACACGCATCATAATTACAAATTAAACCATTTTATTTGTGTGCTGTAACCGAGATCTTCAGAATCCATACGATTTGCGAGGACCAGAACCAAATTCAAGGCTTTGTCCGGCGATCTTCATCCAAGTACTGCTCACTGCAGAGCCAAATGGCCTCCAGCTCCCCCTCTCTGGAGGTCCAGCTCCACCTCTGTGTGAATTAATGGGTGGAGTTAGGGTTAGGATAGGGTAAGGGGTAGGGTTAGGGTGTGGTTAGGTGCCTATCTCCACACATTACCTCCAGCGAGGGGGAGCTGGAGCTCCAGCTCCTCCCATTTGGCTCTGCAGCGAGCACCCTCTCTCTTCATCTCCATCTCTAGCAGCGAGTCCAGCAGCAACAGCCGTAAACCCGTGCTAAAGGGCATTTTGCGACAGGAAAATCGGACGTTCATTGGCTCTCGCCTGCATTCGTCACAGATTACAACATGCCGTGTTTCTGGTGAGATGTGTTGGAATGACGCGCGGGCGCCTTCGAGGAGTGGATCAAGACAATAATCTGGATCATATTTTCAGCGATTAACAATTTAAATTCTGCTCTCATCTACTGCACCTCAAACCTACTGTATTCCGCCAGAGAGGACTGCGGCTGCAAACGCATCGTTATTTGGATTACTTTTGTGTATGGCTGTTGACATTTTTGCAATAAATAAATGATTGTGATTGCACTTTCCTGTTTTTTATATTTTTATTACTGTTCAGTCATAGTTAACGTTCGGTTTAGAGGTAGAAGTGGGATTAGCGACTATAAAAAAATATTTTAGATATATTTCAGATCGTGTGTTTATGTATTGAACCCTGTAACTTCGTTGAACAAGAGGGGAACAATCGCCACTTTAATTTACAGCCCGCAGAGGGCACACTAACATAAAATCAACATAGAATCGATGTTTCTCGTGGCGTCGAAACGACGTTGATCTCCGACGTCGGTCCGATCCGTACCGGAAACACGATTTGTACTGCGCATGTGCGGAATTGCGTCAACTTCCGGTCTGGAGTATAACAAAACACTTTACGGTAGTTCCGCGTGTATATATATATATATATATATATATATATATATATATAACCTAACCCTGACTTTACAAAACAAATTAAGATACAGTGACAATTGTAACAGTGACTAAAAATCTATTGCGAGGAATTAAGTGTATTTTAAACCCCCAAAAATAAAGAAAAGAAAGTGCAAGTTAACCATAAAATAAATGAATAAATAATAACTAAAATAAAAGAAATTAAAATACAATACTAAATAAAAACAAAATGATGATAAAATAATTTTGTAGAAAAAAATTATATATATAATACTGTTTTAATACTAATCAACCTTAATAATAGTATAATTAGTGATATAAATACGTGTTTTTTGGTAAAGTATATCAATTAAATTGAGTAATTTATTAAATTGGCACAATAAAATTGATTATATAAAATTGAATATATAAATAAAAAATATAGTTTACATTTGCCAGACCCATTTGGGTAATCCAGATGTGTATATAAATGTTTTAGTTTTCTTAAGATATGTTCTACTTAATTCAGCATGCTTTATACAAATGTCTGCATTTAGGAAACACACAAGATACTTGTTTATTCATTCAATTTATTTATTCATAAATGAATTAATTCCTTCCATCCTTCATTCACGTTCTACTTAACTGTTCTACTTATTCCAGCATACTTTAACAAATGTCATCTGAAAAACAAAACAAAACACAATATTCATTTATTTACTCAATGAATTCACTGCTTTCATTCTTCATTAATTCATTCCTTCCCTCCCTCAGTCTTTCTCTCTCACCCACTCATTCGTTTACTACAATTTCTGACTGAGGAACATGGCATTGACCTTAAGGCCTTGTTCATCGACACAGTATGACAAAAATGTTTCCATGTCACATTGAGACTGAAATACAAACAAAAAGGCATCCTTTGCCTCAGGGAATTCACTCCCCTGGGCCTTCCTGAGCGCATTTTGTTGATCTTCACTGTTCATCTGTGGAAAAGTAGGCTCTGTCACCTCACCACGGAATAAGTCTCTGTGATCGTTTCCCCAGTACCAAGCTTTATGAAGGTCTCTTACAATGGGTGGCTGTTGCACCTGGTGAAGAGTGTTATACTGGTGAACAATATTATTATTTATATATAATATAAATAATGGCACAAACTAATTAAACTATTTATCCAGCTTGCATTGCAACTGCTTGATATATGACCACTAAAATCATTTATTTTATCAGTGTCCTCTTCAACCACAACTCTTCTGCTGGTTGACTGTCTGGTGGTGGATTTTGACACTCTAAGAATAGGCTCAAGGGTTCCCTGAAGGAGCTGGGATGCATCTTCTGTCCAATGAGCAAATCTCTGTCCATGCCTTAGTAAAATATGTAAATGTATACACTCTTTGTGACCTTGGATCACAAAAGCAGTCATAAGGGTCAATTTTTCAAAATTGAGATTTATAAATTAATAAATACGCTTTCCACTGATGTATGGTTTGTTAGAACAGGACAATATTTGGTCGAGATACAACTATTTGAAAATCTGGAATCAGGTACAAAAAATATTGAGAAAATCACCTTTAAAGTTGTCCAAATAAAGTTTTTAACAATGTATATTATTAGTCAAACATTAAGTTTTCATACATTTACAGTAGGGATTTTACAAAAATCTTAATGGAACATGATCTTTACTTAATTTCCTAATGATTTTTGCCATAAAAGAAAAATCTATAATTTTGACCCATACGATGTATTGTTAGCTATTGCTACAAATATACCCCAGTGACTTAAGACTGGTTTTGTGGTCCAGGGTCACATTTGTATAACACCTTTCTAGTATCATCTTGCCAACAGTGACTTAATACAGGTGAGATACTGAAATTTTATCTGTAGAGTCTGTCATACCCTTCTAGGCAAAACCTCTCCATCAACTGAATGCACCACCACTGGCGAATCAATGGCACATCTTCCTAAAAGAGTGCAAAACACACACACAAAATTACACTTAACAGTAGTTTTATGGTATACTTGTGTGAAAATCTCTCTTACCTCTGTGAATGTTAATGGACAGGATGTACAGGTACTGAGAGCATACTGTGAAATACAAATAACACTGTAAGACTTTGATTTTATTATTTAACAGCTTTGACAAATCAAACATTCTTACCATCAGCATGTAGATGACATTGGAATTCCCTGCACACTGTTGAGGAAAACACTGGAAAAGGTGCATCCACAGTTAGTTTTGAAAACAATAACAATAATAAACCATAATTAACCACACATGAACCATAGTAACTATATTATACTACATATACACTAACTATAGTTTAACCATATTTTTATTTAGTATAAAAAAACATGGTTACTACACTTTTACTACAATAAATCCGTGCTTACATTTCGTAAGGGATTACTGTCACTCTATATTAATATCAAAATACAGGAGCTGAACACGCACAATAACATAGCTTGATATTTTAAACATTTGTAATTAGTTAAGTACATGGCCCAGGCTGTACCAGACAGTCAATTATCTTTTTTATTATAAAATGTCTCGTACTTATACTTACCTTTGATGATAAAATTCGAAGACACCCGTCTCACCTTCCGATGATAAGTAGAACTGTCAAGAATTTCTCCTTTTAAGAGAACCCTTTAAAGATGTGTGTAAAATGCAAAACAATCCATATCACTAGAAGACGTCGTAAAAAGTTGGCGGTGACAGGAAGTGGCATCAAGCGTGCGCCTGCGCAGAGCAAAACTTGCATTTTCGCACATGCGCAGTACAAATCGTGTTACAGGTACGGATCGGGTAACCAACGTCAGGCATGCCATTCAAAACTAACGTAAAATCGACGCAATTGGTTCACTTACCCAACGTTGAATCGATGTTGATTTTCAGATGGTTGAAACGACGTCATAGAATCAACACATATTCAACAGAAAGTAAACACACAAAGAAAGTAAATTATAGGCCAATAAAAAGTGTCAAGTTACAAATGAAATGCTATAATCACTTCAGAATAAAAATGTCATGTTATTTTGAACCAAATGTATTTGACTTATTTTTAGTGGGGCACAAAAACAGATGTAAGTCAGAACATTAACAGACTGACAGCCTTAGTCACCATTCACTGTCATTGCTGCTTTTCTATAAAATTACAGAGACTATGCCACTCTCTCCTTTTGTGTTCCACAAAATAAAGACATATGGGTGAAAAAAATATTTATAAAGCATTCTTACCCTTGAAAACATAAGACAGAGGTACATAGCAGATCAGTCAGTTTTCCTTTGCAATTAAAACTTAATTTCCTTGTGATATCAGGGGTGAGAACTTATCAGGTCAGGTTTAAAAAATATGATAATGTAACCCACCATTTTAATATCAGTCATAGACAAAGTTAATTTCTTTACCATTTTCACTACCTAAAAGTTCTACATGTTTTTCTTTTAGATTTATAATCATAAGTTTTGATAAGTTTACATCCCTAAATTTTTAATTGTTTATGTCCCTTTGTTATATTTGCATACAGTGGATCTATTGTATGTGGTATTTTTGTAGCCAAACTGAACACCTGTGACAGTGGAATTTGTATTTGTAGAGAATATATCCGTGAAGTCATCAAGAAAATGTTTTAGGTGTTGCGAACTTTTATTTTGTTTCTTTCTCTCACAAACACAACAAAATCTTTCAAAATGCAGGTGCAAAAATCCTGTTCCACAAATCACAAATTAAGAAATTCACAGGCCCAATTATACCAGATTTATGCAGTGTTATATTTAATTTTTCCAGAATATTCTGTAATATTAGTTTCATCATATAATTTAATTATTTTTTTTCCTGAAATGTGTGTTTATTAGAACTATACATATTTACAGACTTTATTAGAATTTAACATAGTCTAGCATTTACCCACTGTATTCTGTTCTATTCTGTTTGATCCAAATTATTAAAATAAATAAAAACTTGCTGTGTGTACTGTGCTAGTAGTAGTGGGTCAAAGGCTACATGATGTGTTTATCACTGGATAGAGCGCAAGTGTGTGAGTGGGATGTCACATACTGATTTGTCATGTGAGATATCAGTTCTCATTTACGGTCTTGGTCAGAATTTTTAGCACACTTAGTAAATATGATCAAAGAAGTCTGTAAAAATAAATCTGTATAGTTTAAAATGTCACAAATCTGCCTTTAAGATGTGTGTCTATATTTTTTAAATGCAAGGCAAGGAGGATCTTTTATCAAAAAAGGATTAACAGTGCAGTTTTATTTTCACAGGCTTCATATTTACTAATGGTGCCAATAATTCTGACTATGACTGTACATGCAAATGTGCAAAATTTGTTTATGACTTGAGATTTTTTTAATTCAACTGCGAGTGTTTTGCCCCTCATTCACTGCAGCAACTCTAGCCTAACTGTGAGCATATAAATTTTGTAATTTGTGAATTGCAGAATAGGATTTGTGCACCTGAGAATTTCAAATGGTATAACTGTTGTTTTGTGTTTGTGAGAGAGAGAGTACAAAAAACGTGCAACTCCTAAACCAGTATTCTCTGTTGCTTTAAATTTACTGATACGCATGTGTGACTATTCTTTATACTACAAATTCCACTGTCACAGGTGCTCAGTTTTACTATAATAATACCTTCATAGAATATGGTAGTAGTCACCCATCTATGCAAAAGCAGAGAGACTGGTGTGGTTTACTGTAGATATATCTGTCCAGGCCAGCATCTGGTGTTCTGATGTCTTCTACTGGGATCCCAGAAAACCTGCAATAAAAAATAGCACAGTTCAACATCCATCATACATAACCAATATAACATGACTGCCCATTCCTTTGCCTGGAGATCCACCTACTTGCAGAATTCTGATCTAACCCTGATTTAACACAACTGTCTGTAATTGTCAACTGCTCCTGAGGAGCTGAAGTTTGCAGGAAGGTAGATCTCCAAGAACAGGACTGGGCACCATCACATCTGGTATCTGTTATTACAAAGTATCAATCTATGTTTAATTTTAGTTTAGCCAAATAGAAAATATTTTTGGCATAATAGTAGTATATTGTGAGAAGTTTTGCTTAATAATATTAGCATTGTTAATAGGCTGGAGCTTATGAGAAGGGCATGTAACAGTTTTTTAGGTTCATTTACAGTCATTTACATCTGCATCATAAATAAAAAAAAAACATACTCCATCCCAAAGTGCTCTTTAGTAAACATGGTAAAATATGTCCAAACTGAAAAATAATTTAATAGTAGTACTATATTAAAATTACAAATATGCAAAACATTGTTCATTTACATCTATTACCAACACTAACAATACAAAATTGAAAATCTGCAAACTTACCTTTTAGGGCAATGATTACAATATAAGGATAATATTTGGCAGCTTTGTATAGTTGCCATCATCTGAAACCTTGTAAGTGCTGGCATCTCCTGAAGTCTTCACAAGTGAGGCTGGATCCAAACTGGAACTGGCATAATCTCTAGTAACCTTGGGATTGGCATCCCAAAATAAAAACAGGAAAGCAAACGGAGAAAGATTAGCATAGCTACTGTTCATATTATTTCAGACAAAAGATGTTTTATTTCATAACATATAACTGAAGTGCAAGGTTACGAGATGTTTTCTGTGTGAAAATCTGTTGAAATTTAATTGATTCCTGTGATCAAAGCTGCATTTTAAGCATTACTCCAGTCTTTAGTGTCACATGATCCTTCAGAAATCAGTCTAATATGCTGATTTTTGTGCTGATCTAATGTGCTGACTTATATTTTTGTGTGAACCTTTTCAAAAATATAAAGTTTGTTTAAACTTTAAGTTTAAAGTTTAACAAAAATTTAAAGTTTGTTTATTTATTTATTTTTATCAGAACTTTTTTTTAAAGAAATTAATATTTTTATTCAGCAAAAATGTATTAAATTGATCAAAAGTGAGTGTAACGATTTCTGTTTCGAATAAAAGCTGTTCTTTTGAAATTTCTATTCATCAAAGCATCCTGAAAAAAAATAGCAGCACAACTGTTTTCAACATTGATAATAATCAGAAATGTTTCTTGAGCAGCAAATCAGCATATTAGAATAATTTCTGAATGACCACATGGCACTGAAGATTGGAATAATGATGCTGAAAATTCAGCTTTGATCACAGGAGTAAATTACATTTTACAATATATTCACAAAGAAAACAGTTTTTTAAAATTAAGATAAAGAAAAAATTAGGCAAAACTAGTCCATTTACTGTAACTACACACAGAACACTGTGTTTCCCCACAGACCATTATTACTGACGCACAAACCGATAAATGCTGGACATATTTAAGACCGTAAATTAATAGTGGTTAGTTATGAAGTTAGCCATGTTTTGTGAAAGACTATGTGCCATTTATTTATTTGACACACAGAAAGTTAGTGAATATCAAATGAAGAGTGCCTCAGCATGATTATAAATGAGATACTGATTTTATGCACCAGTTCACCAATAAACAAGAAGTTAATATTAAGAGACTTACATTTTAGACAGCATATTGCCTGTTTTTGCTCTATTTCGCCAACAAATAACTATTCCAAACACAGCCACAGCCCTGTTTTACATCTTTGAGCAACATGTTGTTGTTGAATGAATCACCCGTTAGATTATTCAGTTCCATTGCAATGACACACTTACTGAACAGTGACTTTCTGCCACCTACTGGTGAATTTTATTTGATATATATGTATATATAATTATTGATATATTTGAATTCGCATTTTGAATGTAATTTGACATATAAATGCATTAAATGGGTTTAGTTTTCATTAGTGTATGCAATTTCAGCAATAAAAATGTTCATTTTTCTAAAAAGAAAACAAATTAGTCGTTTATTTTAAGAGACCTATTGTATATTTAGTATTGCTTTTTAATAAAGAAAATTACTTCTTATCCGATTACTCGATTAATCAATGGAATAATCCGTAGAATACTCAATTACTAAAATATGATTACTAGCTACAGCCCTAGTTAAAATGGTAATAATATTTTACAATATTACTGTTTTATTTTATCTGCATTTTTAAACAAATTCAGTCTTGGTAAGACACTTATTTTGAAAAATATAAAATATCTTACTGAATTTTGAACAGTAGAGTATTTTTGAGGTTAACTTACCAGGCATATGGTTTACTGTGCCTTGGAGATGTTGTCCGACAGGAGGTTCACTCCAGCTCTGGGGTGCAGGTCATCATCATGGAAGAATCTAGGAACATAAGAAGCAATTTGTCACAGAGCCAACAATATTTTGTATACAATGCCAGGTTTATTACTAGAAACCATGCTAGAGCACAGGTGAAATGTAGAAAAGAGAAAGAAGAACATACAACTATACAGAACATAATTTCGTAACAGAATTTGCTTCTAGGTTTACTTATTTATTTAATGTTGTTTTTACTTCTGACTTCTGGATGTCAAAGCCCTACAATTTAAAATGCTTTCCTAGTGCATCTGTATCCCTTACTTCTCCGTCTGTGGCGTCCTTAAGGATTTTTTATTTTATTTGCTCCTCAAATTACAGAAGAGTTTTTATCAACATTTGTTTGCCATGAGTGATCAAAATGCTTTTGAACTGGATTCAGTGACGTCACCGATGAACGGTACTGTGAATATATGTTTAGGTTGTCTGAGCCTATTTCTAATCACCCATTGAAACATTACCAGCAAAACTATTACAGACGAGTCAAAACGTCTTGTCTACACATCTAGATGTGATTAAAATACAAAACTTTCATGAAAAGCTAAGTCTATTAGCCTACCTCCTCTGAAACCGGTTAAGATGCTAACGGACTTGTTCGAAGACACTACACCATCTCAATGAACTATATTCAGCAGAAGCCAAATACAAGCAAGAAATGTGCCAGGAACAGCTATTTGTAATATTTGTGCGATTTTAGGGACTAAACTTACCGAAAGCAGCTTGTCAGTCATTGAGTTTCCATGACAACTCCCTCCACTTCAGTGTTTGAATGCGTCAATGTTCAGCGCTCACGCATTAAAACACCTCACGCAGCCGTTACAAAAAATACACACATAAAGTTTGTGTCAGGAACAGCTGTATGTAATGTTTATGCGATTTTAGGGACTAAACTCACCGAAAGCAGTGAAAATAGTAGCGAGAGACGCAGTTTCCTGCTTGTTAGTCGTTGTGTTGCCGCCCCGTTTCCATGGCAACTCCCTCCGCTCCAGTGTTTGAATGCGTCAAGAATGTTCAGCGCGCACGCACACGTCAAAGCCACGCCGAATTTACATAAATAAACAAACTTCGAACATTAAATAAGTAAATAATTTAAATTTAAGTTGTTGTTTTGTGCCACCCCTGCACGTGATAAACGATAAAAGTCCCGCTTTTTTATCCGGCTAACAATTTTAGGTTTTATAGTTTTAATAATTGAATTTAATTATTTATTTATTTACTTATTTATTTATTTTTAATGAACCAACCACCTTATTTCATTAGAGAGCCTGCCTGCAGTTGTAGAAGGCTGGATTAATACACCTAAGTCAGTTCTGCCCAATATTATATTTTTTTTATTTAAAAAAACAAAAAACGAAAATATGCATCAAAAACAAGCATCACAGCTTTGGACAAAAAAGCAAGTAGCCTATTTCAAAGACCAGCATCACATTAGAGCAACATTCGCAGGCAAATTCTAAAACATAAATTAGATACATAAAATAGAATGCATATGCCTACCAGTAGGCTATATTGAAACATTTCTTTATGCAGACTATAAATGTGTAAAAAGTATGAGTAAAAGTGTTTTATACTTTAGATGGACTTTAGATGGACATGACAAAAGTTTTTGGGAGAAAAATGCTTGTAGACTTTCTGCAATTTACAATGCACATGCATAAGCAACAATGTCTGCCGGTTGTAGAAAGATTATCTATTCATAAAATAAACTTATGTTAAGTTGTTTCATTATCAGGAAAAAAATGCAAGCGATCACGCGGGCACCTCCCTGTCATGTAGTGATTCCACACTCCGCACAAACATATCGATATGGGCCAGTAATAGAACACATTTATAGGCCTATAGGTTCTTAAAATAAATCTTCACCAGTCTACATCCGAGACAGATGCAGTTATAACCTAAAGCTGAAGCCATCGTGATTTCGACGTTAAATCGATGTTTTATTTTCGGCGTAATAACGTTCTGATGTACCGACCAAATAATGAACATTGATTCAACATCGAAATTTGATTGACGACCGACACTGACCTTTACAACCAAAAATTGACGTTGAATCAACGTATACTTGCTATCTGTAACTACATGGAGCAAGAGTATATTTCCCCAGTAATTTTAAAAAGCTTACGTATAGATACACCAAACTTACGATTTAATAGAATAGGTACCTGTTAAGTTTTTTAAATTAATCCATTATAAATTATTTGTATATCTGTTTGCTACCCCGTTATTACCCAAACGTAACCTATTGTTCCCTTATACTTACACGTAGGTACAATATAAATACGAAACATTCACCGTAACTTTAGTTTACTTGCGCAGTTCTTTGCAGGTTGTATATCTGGTTGTTACCCCCGAATTACCAAAACGTAACATAGCCTATTGTTCTCTTATACCTACACATACGTACTAATAGGTACACTATAATTACAGAAACATACACCATAAATTCAGTATACTTATGTAGTTCTTTGTAGGTTGAATATCTGGTTTGTTATCCCCTTATTACCCAAATATAACATATTGTTCCCTTATACCTACATGTACGTTCTTTATAGGTACACTATAATTACAGAAACATACACCGTAAATTCAGTTTAATTACGTAGTTCTTTGCGGGTTGTAATCTAAAGCGTTACCAAATTTTTACACAATTAGTGTCTGAATAACTAATTCTTGATTTTTTGATAATTTTCATGATATTTGTGATAATTTCATAATTTAAATTTCACCATCTCCTATACAGGTAATAATGTGTTTTTGTGCTACAGCAGAAGTGAAACTGGTCTGTTTCAGTCCAGATCATGTAACCAATCAAACAGTGACACTGGGAGTGTGGGCTGAAAATCCCATTTGCATTGTCAGGGTGGAGTGATTCTGATCCTCTCAGAATAGAGCAGCTCTGTCTCCAGAGACCATGTTCAAACCCAAAGAGCTTTATTTGACTACATTTACTGCTACTGATCAAGCTTCTGGAAAACACCTGAACAAACACTACATGCATCTTCATCTGTTAGTTGAATGATGTTGTCAGACACAAATGGAGCTTGTTGAGAAGCTTTATTGAATGTTACAGCAAACACAGCAGATTGAAAGATCAGCCAGTGCTTTGACACTAGAGCTCTCTTTCAGTATTGAGTTGTAAATGACTACAGCTGCAGCACTAGACTCATGTGAATCCTGCCTGACACAGGACACTCAGATACGCCTCATCTTCAGGAGAGAGCAGCGCTCACTGGAGAAACATCAGCACTGCGAGTGACTCTTCTGGAACGAGGCCTCTTGAGGAGCTCCTTCATGTGTTACTTTGCAGACGTACAGCTCTCCCTTTTCCCAGCGTGCTTTGCTGAGGGTCAGGACGCTACTGCGGCTGTAGCGCCCGCCCTTCTCGCTCTCTGCGCTGGTCTGAACCCCCTCGGTGACCTCTGAGCCGTCCAGTGTCCAGCTCACCTGCGCCCCCTGTGGAGAGTAAGAGCTGAGCAGGCAGAGCAGTGCGGCTGAGTCTCCAGAGATCTGCAGAGAAGAGGGCGGCAGCAGAGACACTGAGGGCTTCACTGTGGGACCAGCTGCAGGAGACAAACACAACACATTCACAAACACTAAGAAAACACACTGCAGCTCCAGCACTCTTTTGACCTGCATCATTCACAGCATTTCAACATAACTTTCAGGAGCAAACATGTGGAAAGCAGTCAAAATCACAACAATCCCATAATTCATCTTATTCAACATCACTACAGCTGTATTTATACAATATACAAACTACACAATCACTATATACATTTAAACCTCAAACCACATAAATAAAACTAAACTAAGACACTGACTACTTTAATTACAGTACGTTTTTACATCCAAACACAACATTTTGTTTACGTGAGATATTTTTTATACTTTTCAAACAATTTCAAATACATAATATTTGACTACAAGCTACAATATTTTTCTGTTCAGAATTAGAAAACAACTGAATCAAATGACTTTAAAATGTACACATTTTTTTTCAAAACCACTGAATTACAAGAACAGCATGAGCAGAAGAGATTCAAAATTATTGACTGAACTACAGAAAGTTGCTACATTTACATTTTAACATCAAATCTCTCTTTTCTGTGTATGACATCTACAATAAAAACGTTAGCTATACATAAACACAACATAGAAATGAACAGTGTTGGGGGTAACGCATTACAAGTAACGCAAGTTACGTAGTTTATTACTTTTTCCAAGTAACTAGTAAAGTAACAAATTACTTTTTTATTAACAAGAAAATATTTCTTTCAAGTTATTTCTTTCATTGAAGTAACGTCAGTTACTTTTCTCTCCATATATTGACTAAAAGCTCTCCTGCCCCCATGTTGAGAGAAATCACTACAGTAAAATGTTAGTTCTAGAATAAATGTGAACACGCATTAATTCATCTCACTCACAGATGAACAGATTCAGTATTCTTCAAAATGAATAAAAACAGTGAAATTCAACTCAGAATATATGTTAAATAATACAAATATGCTTTATGCATTTAATCCCATTTTATTAACCAATGTCGTTGCTGCCGACCTTCGATCATCCAATTCAACCATACTAATAAGCAAAAACTACTCAAAATAATCTAATATTTGTTTTACTTTTTTTATTGCTGAAGAGTTGACATTTTTTTCATCTGTGGGCTACTGCACAGACGTAAATTTACTTTTCTCTGAGCCTGAGGCTTTTGGTGTGAAAAGGCTTTTACATTTGCCAAAAATATAACTTTTTAACAAGCAAGGCCCACCCAGATTTAAAAAAAAAAAATAACACAAAAGTAAAGTAACAAATTACTTTTCATAAAAGTAATGTAATTAGTTACTTTTTAGGGAGTAACTCAATAGTGTAATGCAGTACTCATTTCCAACACTGTGATAAACTGATAAAATGCTTAGTGAAACACATTATGCAATTTGTTTAGACAGGAAATGTTTGTTCAAAGTGAATAATTTAGTTTTTCTACAAATCTAAACATGTTTTTGAACAGCAAATATTTTACATTAAATGTGTATTGTTAATATTCATTGTTACAAAAGGAATAGTTTTGTTATTTTCATTTGTACAAATATTTTGTATAATCTAAATTGTATGATTTTAATGAACAATTAAAAAGACTTACCGAGCACCAGTTTAGTTCCTCCACCGAATGTGTACCACAGTGATACAATCTAATGAAACGGTCGTACAAAAACCTCTATTCCACTCGAATGAACACAAACTCCAGCAGAGAGAGAGAAAACAACACTTCAACACACTGATAGTAGAAACACCTCAGCTGTTGACAACACTAAATCATTTAGTTTTAGTTAAATGATATTTTAAATAATGCATAACAACACACTCACACAAAATCCTTTTGCAATATTTGTCATTGCTTGAAGAACAATGTACTTTTTTCATAACCAGATAAAGAGTTTAGTCCTCTCATTTTCAATAGCCATAATTCAGTTTGACTTTATATCCTGTATTTCTCATTCTCCATCTAGATTCAGTGGCAGTGGATCTGACTATGGAAAAGATTTTACTCTGACCATCAGTGGAGTCCAGACTGAAGATACAGGAGATTATTACTGTCAGAGTGTACACTGTTCTGGTAGCTGTGTGTTCACACAGTGATAAAGAGTCGTACAAAAACCTCTGTCAGTCAGAGCCACTGCAATTCAAGTTTGAAATCCATGCAGAAATTGTGTCACACAAGTTTTTATTTATTTATTTATTTATTTATTTGAGGTTTGCAGCGCATTTACTCTCACACTGCAAACCTGACCGGAGACCCATTTCTCACGTGAATGACACACTTCCCTATATCCTCTTTCCTTCTGTTATTACATTCCTAAAGAATTTTAGGTGAAATATCTGAAATGCTGTTGATACTAAAATGAGAGATCTAAGAGAATATCATCTAAGTCTCCTGAGCTTAGGAAGAGCAACCATTAAGCAGTAGGTTTTTTCTTCTAGGAAACTAAAAAGATCAGCAGTGTTAATCCTTTATTTCTTTACTCACAATAACTGTATTATTCTATAACAAATGTTAATGTAAATATGAGATTTTAAACATAAAATTGCAATAGTGGAAAACATAGTAAATATGTGAAAAAATACTTTTAAATACTGTTTTTTTTAAAGGTTTTTATTTATTTAATGTATAGAGTTCTTCCCATAAAAATAAATAAATAACACTGTGAGGTGTCTACATCAGAATCACACACACAACAGATCTGAAACACAAATAACACAATATCATTGCAATCATCATCGGTCTTATATTTCTGAAGAGAATGAGTCTGTGAGAATGAGAATGTGACTGTATTCAGTCACTTCTGGGGTCTGGACGTGATGTTTTCTATTTGACCCACAGAAAGATTTATATTCTTACACAATTACTGTCAGAATGATTGATTCTGTATTTGTGATCATAGATTTTTATGTTTTTTCTGACTTTTTATATACATTATCCCTTTAAAATGTAATGGGTTTGTCTGTGTGTTCCTGGGTGGAAAAGACATACCATTAAATGTATTAAAAAATAAAATTAAATAATAAAATGTTTATAAAATAATAACAATAAAATATGTTGAATTGCATTTTCATATATGTGACCCTGGACCACAAAGCCAGTTATAAGGGTCAATTTTACAATTTTTTTTTTAGATTTTACATTTATATTTTGAAAGCTGATAGGACAATATTTGACCAAGATACAACTATTTGAATATATGGAATCTGAGGGTCCAAAAAATTCAAATATTGAAAACGCCTTAAAAGTTGTCCAAATAAAGTTATTAATAATGAATATTACAAATCACATTTTTTTTTTACAACATTTCCTAATGATTTTTGGCATAAAAGAAAAATCAATAATTTTGACCCATACAATGTATTTTTGGTTATTGCTACAAATATATATAACCAAAAAAGACTGGTTTTGTGGTCCAGGGTCACAAATATTTCTAAAAAGTATGCTAATAAATATACATATGAGTTTTTAAGTCATATGCGTAACTCAAGCATATTTTAAGTTTTAGTGCATTTACAGAAAACATTACCTTTTTTTTTTTTTAACTCTTATTTTAATTTTACTCTTAAAGTATGTTGAATGTGTACCTTGTGTAAGAAGACAGCTTTATAACTATGTGTAGGCCTGCTGCAATATGTTTTAAATATTTACATAATGAATTTACTTCATTCTGCTTTTTAAAAGTATATTTTATAAAGCACATTAATTCACTATGCATAAATACATTATAGCTATAAGTGCCATATGTTATAAGTGTATTCTTACAACGTATAAACTTCTAATGTATTATAAAAAAATATCAGAAAATTGCATTTTCATGCTTATATTCAGTGATGAAATATTCATAGTATGGCACATATATATGCTCCTGTACTTTTTAATGTACTCTAGCATTTTATGTTAATGCTTAATAATTTATGTTTAATGATGTACCATTTTTAATACTGGAAAATAAACTCAATACTCAATTCAAGAATAATAATTAACTAGTAGTTTAATGCTAATGCATTTCTAATGAGCTGAAATGCTATTGAAATGTTATTAAATCACATTAAAATGAAGTATAAAAAGAAAAAAAAAAAGAATTGTAAATAAATAACTTTAAATTGCACTAAATGTACTTGATGCGCTTTCAATTTAACACAATTTAATATATTAAAATATTACAAATAGCTAAAACTTGATCTTAAGCTTATGTTGAAATATGCTTATTATACTTTTTGTTTCAAAATAATACATTTAATATGCATTTAGTATGGAATAATTATATATATATATATATATAAGTAAAGAAAGCACTATTTAAATACATTTCCTTTTCACCTGGGTTGCTTGACTACAGCAGAAGTGAAACTGGTCTGTTTCAGTCTAGATCATGTAACCAATCAAACAGTGACACTGGGAGTGTGGGCTGAAAATCCCATTTGCATTGTCAGGGTGGAGTGATTCTGATCCTCTCAGAATAGAGCAGCTCTGTCTCCAGAGACCATGTTCAAACCCCAAGAGCTTTATTTGACTACATTTACTGCTACTGATCAAGCTTCTGGAAAACACCTGAACAAACACTACATGCATCTTCATCTGTTAGTTGAATGATGTTGTCAGACACAAATGGAGCTTGTTGAGAAGCTTTATTGAATGTTACAGCAAACACAGCAGATTGAAAGCTCAGCCAGTGCTTTGACACTAGAGCTCTCTTTCAGTATTGAGTTGTAAATGACTACAGCTGCAGCACTAGACTCATGTGAATCCTGCCTGACACAGGACACTCAGATACGCCTCATCTTCAGGAGAGAGCAGCGCTCACTGGAGAAACATCAGCACTGCGACTGACTCTTCTGGAACGAGACCTCTTGAGGAGCTCCATCATGTGTTACTCTGCAGACGTACAGCTCTCCTTTTTCCCAGCGTGCTTTGCTGAGGGTCAGGACACTACTGCGGCTGTAGCGCCCGCCCTTCTCGCTCTCTGCGCTGGTCTGAACCCCCTCGGTGACCTCTGAGCTGTCCAGTGTCCAGCTCACCAGCGCCCCCTGTGGAGAGTAAGAGCTGAGCAGGCAGAGCAGTGCGGCTGAGTCTCCAGAGATCTGCAGAGAAGAGGGCGGCAGCAGAGACACTGAGGGCTTCACTGTGGGACCAGCTGCAGGAGACAAACACAACACATTCACAAGCACTAAGAAAACACACTGCAGCTCCAGCACTCTTTTGTCCTGCATCATTCACAGCATTTCAACATGACTTTAAAGAGCAGACATGTGGAATGCAGTCAAAATCACAACAATCTCATCATTCATCTTATTCAAAATGACTACAACTGATATATTTACACAATACAATATACACTAAGACACTATAACTAACTTTAATTCCACTAGTTTTTAGATCCTGACATAAAAATTTGTTTGTGTGAGATATTCAGCTCATCTTTTCAATACTTTTCAAACTTAATTTCAAATACAAATTGTGTGACTAAAAGTTAACATATATTATTATATACATATATTAACATATATTATTATAACATATATATATATATATATATATATATATATATTCAGAATTAGAAAATAATGGAATAAAATTAGTTTAAAAATCTACACATATTTTGTATGTATATAAAAACCACTGAATTACAAGAACAACATGAGCAAAAGACATTCAACATCATATTGCGCTACAGAAATTAGCTCCATTTATATTTTGATGACACATATTTTTTCATATATATGAAATCCTAAATAAAAGATGAATTATACATGAACACAGTGCAGAAATTAATGAAAGAAATAAATTACAAACTGATTAACTCGTAATTTTAGGCAGGAATAGTTTAAAGTGAGTAATTCATTTCATCTGAATATCTAAACATGTCTAAATGAAATATCTAAATATTTTAGATTTAAATATTTATTATGAATCAAATTTACTGGTTACACTTTATTTTAATAGTCCAGTTTAGACAAACTATAAGTAACTTTGCAGCTACACTACTGGTGGTGGTTGAGGAGAGATCCCCCCATATGATTGTAAAGTGCTTTGGGTGTATAGCAATACACAATGAAAGCGCTATATAAATGCCATCATTCATTCATTCATTCATTTTGCAACTACATGTCAACTAATTCTCAGAGCAGACTGTTAGATTAGGTTTAGGGTTAGTAGAATAAGTTGACATTTACTTGCAAAGTTTAGAAGAGTGTTATAAGATATTAAGCAGACAGTCTACTAATACTCTAATGACTAGTTGACATGCAGTTGCAAAGTTACTTACTGTTAGTAGAATGTCTAAAGTGGACTATCAAAATAAAATGTTACCGATTTATTGTTGTTTATTCCAAAAATAAAAACATTCCATAAAATAAATTACATGTTTTTAGTGGAGAATTAAAAAGACAGACTTACATTTCACCACCAGTTTAGTTCCTCCACCGAATGTGCACCACAGTGATACAATCTAATGAAAAGGTCGTACAAAAACCTCTATTCCACTCGAGTGAACACAAACTCCAGCAGAGACAGAGAAAACAACACTTCAACACACTGATAGTAGAAACACTCAATTTAGTTTTGGTAAAGAATGAAGAGTTTATTCTCTTCTTTATTCTCTCATTTACCATAGACATAAGTCAGCCCTATATTTATCATTCATTTTTGTGTGATGTGCTAATTTAACACTTAAAAAAAAATATATATATACTAGCTGTGACCTCTCAGGTGACTTTTTGGAGTGACTTTTTCTGATTTTGTGGAGTTTCTCATAATGATGCTTCTGCTCTTCATGTGCAGCTCAATCATCATGATCCACACACATAAAAACCTGCAGCTTCAGACAAATTAATCAAAATGAAAGCTGTGATGCACAAACTTTTTCATATGCACATTTCAGATGCACATTGTCCAGCCTGAGAGTCCTAATGATCTTTATATATGACTCTTTTCAAGCACATTGATTCACTTGGCAGCCTTTTTCAGACATTCTTAATACTGTATGTTTGTAAATTAAAGAGAGATGTTAAATATTACGATGTCTCATAGTCTTGTGTACAGAACTCCCAAAACACAAGTGAAGAAGAAACCAAAACAATAGATGCTTCCACATGTAATCTAAAATGATGATTAGACATAAAAAATCATCAAAAGTGTGTAACGTTATGAAATAAAATGTTGACCCATGAAGAGGTAATAATGACTGTCAAGGTTTGGGGTGTTGATCAACTCCATCTATGTTTTAATGATCATTCTGAATGTAGTTCAGTCTTTTTTTTTTTTCTCAGCGTTTTGTTCAAAATATGATTTATTTATTTTTTTATTTATGAAACTTACCCACATTCAGGTGTTTATAAAAAAATATGTACAAAAATAATATGTAAACAGGGACATAATAGTATACTTAAAATATGATGTAAAGCTCACTTAGAGAAAATGTACGAGTATACTTGCAGTATGAAAATACTAAACTAGTTTACTGAGACTATATTTCAAAGTGTACTAAAAATGTTACAAGTATTTAATTAGTAAACTATCAGTATAGCTATAAGTTCACTTTTAGTATAGTTGCAGTACAAAATAAAAACTTAGATGTAAATAATTGTGTACTCAAAGTTTACTACTGTTATACTTGAAGTACACTTAAAAGTACACTTTCATATACTAGAAAATGAGCCAATTTAGTCCCAAGGAGTATTGAAATAGTAAACATACAAGTATACTACAAGTACACTGACATTCGTATACTTACTACATAAAGTATACTTAAATAGACTTGAACTTTACTTAAGTATACTTAATAAAATACCTTTGGTAAGGGTGAGAATCGATTCAGAGGTTTTGGGAATAGAGAGTCGATTCCAACCTTTGGACCCCATCAAGGGTTATTTTACGGTGGAACTGGCTTATGTTGTCCACATTTTTGAGCGCTGCACAACAGAATAGATCATGATATGATCGAGGGTCTTCATCTAATTTACATCTTAAATATATTTTTTTCAGCCTTTCTATTAGCCAATAATAATTCTGAAAGAAAACGCAGAGAGCACACATTAGTGGCTGAGAGCGCATCTGACTGACAGATAAACCACAAGCTTTTATATCAGTGTTGTTGTTAAAATTCAGTTTTGTTTTGTTTTTTTGTTTTTTTCTGTGTACAATTCATTAGGCATAACGCATACAGTTAAAGTAATCATCGTTTTAGACACTTCATGTCTTACTCTTCAATGCAGCGTAATTATTACAAATAAACCTTGATATTACGAGAAGGCTTCTTTTTACAACTTTTATATCCTGCTATTATGGCAAAATTACGTTCCTCCAATCTTATAAACAAGAACTGAAAATTAATTAAAAAAAAAAAAAAACACAGTGAGGAATCAATTCTTGGAATTGAATGCTGTCGATTCCAGAACAAGAAATTGGAATCAGACTCGATTCCAAAAAAATTCTGAATGGAGCAGCCCTACCCGAGAGGTGTTTCAAATATAGATGAGTGAAATGACTTTGATATTCCTCAACTTTATCTCAGTAAATCTCCTATTATCAGACACTGCTGACTGCAGAATAAATAGGTGGGAAATACACCTGTGAAGAGAATATTTATACAGTGATTTCTGTGAGATGCCGCATTCCCTTACCAAAAGGCAGTATACTTCAACTTTATATTATTAAGTACACTTAAGTAAAGTTCAAGTATATTGTCAGTATACTTTATGCAGTAAGTATACAAATGTCATGTACTAATGTTATACTTGTATGTTTACTATTTCAATACTCCTTGGGACCAAATTGGCCCATTTTCTTGTATATAAAAGTATACTTGAAGTAAAACAGTAGTAAACTTAGAGTACACAACTAGTTTACATCGGTGTTTTTAGCTTGTACTGCAACTTTTCTAAAAGTGAACTTATAGTTTCTGTATATGAGCTGTGTTATTTTGTGTCATTTTCTCTACATAATCCATTCACAATTCGAAGAAAAGTTTTGTTTGTCTAAGAGGACCAAACGTGTTGCAATTATTTTATTTATTTTTTATTTTTTCTAAGTTTCTGATAAGTCCGAGGCAGGCGAGTGGTCTCAATAGTCTTCATCTATATATAACACATATGAAATGAGCTACATCGGAAATTTACGAGCTGGATTATCATTATGAGGAAGTTCTACAGAACGCTTAGTGCATATGGTCAATTAGACTGATGAGAAACACCTGAGAACAAACACATCAGAGTTCAGGTGAGTGTGAGCTCTGGTGGTAGAGTTGTGAAGTGGCAGAGGGTGTGACAATACCAAGGAAATATAATACTGTATTTCACTTACTAGGTTTCACACTTTCTAGGGAGGAAAAAATAAGTTTTGGTGTTTGATCATGCAAAACTTGCTGCCACAATGTTACCAGTAACAGTTTTCCAAGGTTCTGCTTTTCTTTATAATTGTGTGATGTCTAGATTTGACTGGAGCTCTTGAAGATTCAGAGTAAGTTTTTGTCAAGCAGGAAAATCATCAGTACTAAACAAGAACATTATTGATAAATAGACTCATGGACTCATGATCAAGTCTCACTTATTGTCTGGTTAATCTGATTCCTTCATCTGATATTCACACACTACTT
>VONZ01002345.1:0-55595 GCA_012976165.1 Labeo catla
ATAGAGAGAGATGGATGATGGATGGATGGATAGAATGAAGATGGATGGATGGATGGAAGGAAGGATGATGGATAGATGGATGGATGGATCTATTATCGATAAATAAATAGATAGATTAACGGATGATAGATAGATAGATAGATAGATAGATAGATAGGTTACCAGCAAATTTGTTTTCAGTCAGTCTGTGAGAATCTAAAAACCATAATTTAATTTCCATATGTTCAGTCTGTATCTCTGTCTCACTGATTCAGTTTTCTTCACACTGAATTTCACGCAGGCTTTGTCACCCAAAAGATCCTCCACTCACACATACACACATATGTGCACACATACACACGTACGTGAAAAACTCTAGTACACATTCTCACGCGGCTTCTCTCCTTGTTTCAGCAAAATGTCTTGCTTTTTTCTCTTCTCAGTGTGTGTGACAGGGAATGACAGGCTATGTTTTTGACTGGTGATTTTCTGTAGCAATCGATGCCATATGGAGGTACTGTGGAAAAAGAGAAACACAATTGCTTATCGACAGAGAAGTCAAAGTCTGAAAAAGACAAGCTGACAGCTGTCGGAGGAGAGAGCGACACAAAGGGAGGAAAGGAGAAAAGGGAAGAGAGAGAAAGAGAGAGAGAAAACAGAGATGCAGAGTTAGTCATTGCCACAATACACTTTCATGCCTTGAAAGGGAGAGTGATATTTGTGAAAGTGCTGAAACGATTGAAACGATGTTAACAAAGCATTATTATTTTTATGCTTTTAATGACGTGAAAAGTTTCTAATGGTGACAATTTTACATGATCACCATCTCCAGATATTGCTTGAAATGTCAAGAGGATGCTTTGTATATTTTGTGACTGTGAGTAATAGATAGAGCACTGCTTTATTGTTTTTTTTATTTTAAATATTTCAAATTTTGTATATAATTTATATATTTTTATATAAGTTTTTGTTGCTGCAAGTATATGCATCAGCAATATTAGATAGATATTTGAGTGTGTGTGTCTTAATGTTTTCTCCGTGTGAGTTTGCAGAAAGGACGTAGCTGTCACAAAATGACACAAAGTTGGACTGACACTTTCCGCTATAGGACCGTCTAGTGGCCTTCCAGCCAGTGACCTATCTGTTGTGTGTGGGTAAATTAGATTTTATTGTGTGACACACACACACACACACACAATAACACTACACAGGGCTTCGCCTGTTTCAGTGTGCTATTGTCAAGTAAAATCTCAAGATTAATTTTGAGATATTTTCGTTTGACTATATCAAGTGAAGCAGCACTAAAGATGTGATGATTTGGAAATGTTTGTGATAATGCATTAGTGTATTCTGCTCTTTGGTCAAGCTTAGTTTGTTTGCTGTCTTTCTCTCTCACTCTTTTTCTTCCTCTGTTCTGCCCTTTCTATTTTGACCTGACCTGTATAGTGTTCCTCCTTCTTTGTATGTGAAAACACCCTCCCAAATCCAATTTTCAGCTTGCTCTTCCCTCACCTCTGTCACCTCTGCAGTCCGCGGACAAGTCCAGACCCCTGTACCTCTCACACACGCTTGTTCCATCAAACACAGAGGCGCACAAAGACGCTTGACCCGCATGTCAGCCTTCAGAGCACTTATGATGTCTTCTCCCCACCCAGTCTCTCACACTCTTTCCATTTCTGTCCTTCACTCTTTCTCTTTGCATCTGCATTTCACCATTTATTGAATTCTGGCCAGGGGCGAGTTTTAGGGGGCGCTTAACCCACAACCTGAACATGAGCTGATGTGCGTGAGAAGAATATTGCTGGCTTAAGCCAGAATCATGATCAGAATGCATGTATTGGCTCAAAATACAGTTAAAACTGTAATATTGTGAAAGATTATTACTATTTAAAAAAAAAAAAAAAAGCTTTTAAATATTATTTATTTATTACATGTTTTGGAAACTGGTGGTCATTTTAATTTTGTGTAGTAATTTCACTGACATGGAAAATGATCAGACAAGTGAAATGACTAGAATATAAAATATTATTTTTATTTAACTGGAAGTTTGCACACAAGCTCTCTCTCTCTCTCTCTCTCTCAAACACACACACACACGATCCGAATGGAATAATTTGGTCAAATTGCTTTTAAATATTTTTATTTCTAAAATGTTTTGGAAATTGGTGGTAATTGAAGTGTTATTTCACTGACATGGAAAATTATCAGATAATGTAACAGAAATTATTAAATATTTTATTATTTTTTTTTTTCAGTATGTCACCCCCATATACTATTTACTACTTCATTTACATATATTTATGTATTTATTTATATTTTTATTTAATAATTTTATTTAGCAATTTCACTGACATGGAGAAATTACTACATATTTAATTTTTCTTTTTATTTAACTGTTCACACATGTGTTCATTCATACATGAATATATATATATATATATATATATATTATATTAAACTTAAATTACAGCATATTTAATTTTTAATTGTATTTTTATTTAACTGTATGTTCATGTTTTTTTATTTTTGGTTAATTGGTGGTATATATATATATTTATATATATATATATATATACATAATTTTTTCTTTGTATTTTTGGTATAATTATTTATTTTTGGATAAGAGAAATTAGTAAATATTTAATTTATCATATTTAACTGTATTTTTACACACGTGCGGTCATACACGTGTATATAATCAGAATGCATTTACTTGGTCAAAATACAGTAAAAACTAATATTGTGAAATATTATGACTTAAACACTTTTTATTGTTTTTATTTATTTATTTTAGGTAAATTGGTGGCATATTTAATATATGATCAGAATGCTCATTACTATTTAAAAAATTATATTGTTCTTATTTATTTATTTCATTATTTATTTTTGGTAAATTGGTTTTATATTTTACTGACATACAAAGTTAGGACATAAGAGAAATTACTAAATATTTAATTTATCATATAACATTTAACTGTATGTTGACGCACACACACACACACACGTGTATATATTTAAACAGAATGCATTTGCTCAAACTACAGTAAAAACTGTATTTTTATGAAATATTATTACCATTTTTTAAAAAAAAGCATTTCTGTTTTAAAATATTTTAAATTTAATTTATTCCTGTGATGGCCCAGCTGCTGATTTGGAGTCCAACCTGCTTCAGGATATGAATGAGAACTAAATTATGTTCCTGCACTGCAGCAAGATAAGCTATGCCGTCAGAAATATTTTAGTCACATCATTACAATGCCTGTTGATGACAGTTGTACGTGCGTGATAATTAAACTCAAGCAGTGCCTTCAACCATGAGAGCCTTTGCAGTTTAATGGGTGAACTCTCCCCTGTCACGGCCAAAAGGAGGTGTCATCTCCATCGGAGTCTTATTTTTGTTTGTAATTGCCTTTGTTGTCATTTGTGATTACGCCTGTCAAAGAGAGAGCTACTCTGAGATGAATTTTTATGCCTGACATGGACTATTATTTTGATATTGCAGACTAACGAAGAACAGAAATCATAGTGCATTAAACTTTCATTGAATTAGATAGAAAAACCCAAGGACATTTGCTTTTCTGAACACATGCTTTCAAGTTTTAGCACATTATCACCCCAGTATAATTAAGGTTAGTCAAAAAAATAGCATTTCACAGTTGACGAACCTAAAAAAATTATTGTCAGCTCTGAGAAGCGTGTGCTACAAATCACAGAAAGTGCAAACCAACAACTTTCCCGTTTCGCCCCGCGGCGCCGGTGTCTACAGACCTCATTTTCACTCTGTAGTCAATAGCCTGTGTAGCTTTTAATGCTTGAAAGGTTAACAGCATTGTCGTGTTGGAGGTGACAGGGCCTGGGTGCGGAGCCGTGAAACACGCAGGCCCCTGGATGAGCTCCGCGCTGGGAGGGATCTGTCACTGGGAAAATGTCAGGGGATAATGTGTGATCACTGGGCATTTCAATGGAAGGTCAAGCTCCCCCACCTTCATCTTGGCTCTGTGTGGTCTCGCCAGGGATGCTTTACTGAGCCGGAGACGAGCAAATGCTGTATTACTAGAGTATACTTGAAATGTCAGGGACCGAGTCTTTCTCAACACACACCGACTGTCTCTCCATTACCCCTGAGGCCAAACTCATTTGCTGTGACAGATACATCCTTACTCGTATAAATGTACATGTTCTTACCTCTTTCTCTCTCTCTTTGTTTTTTGTAGATGGCAGCGATTACAGCGAAGTTCTCCCGGACTCATTTCCGTCTGCCCCGGCCGAACCGTTGCCGGAATTCCAGAGCGAGCCAGAGGACGCCTTCATAGTGAAAAACAGACCTGTCAAACTTTCCTGCAAGGCTGCTCCGGCTACGCAGATATACTTCAAATGCAATGGAGAATGGGTGAACCAGAATGACCATGTGACCAAGGAGAGTCTGGACCCTATCACAGGTAAAATCTGCCATATGGACATGGTGCTTGTTGAACATTACATTAATGTCTAAAACATAGACATTAACAGTAAGTTAGATGTTGTAATTCATCTCAAATGTGTCTAGTGGGGTACCAGGCCTTGGCTTGGTAAAGTGCTATAAAATAGGCCACTTCAGAGATTGATTCCTGAGTTGAGTCAAACAGTCAGGCTCTGGAGGTAAAAAAAAAAAAAAATACCATTCATTTTCTCGATTGGGGAATTGATTTTGAACAAACGTATAAACCTTTAAAGACAGACCTGCTGTGTACTTCATAATCAATGGTATATGCTTTTGCAGAAGCCATCAACCTACATTATATCCACTTATTTTTAAAATTGTGTTAAACAGAAACCTAAAACATGAAAGTACAAAGGAATAACAAAAAATCACAAAGAAATCAATCAAATCATGCTAAGAGAACACTTTAGTGCCCACTCACTCCCATGCAGTGCGAATGACTGAAATAGTCAAAGCCATTATTTAGTGTACTTTATAGTATGCGTTTGTAGCACTGAACACGGCTTTGTCTGAAAGATCTTTGAGGGAACCTAACTGAATCATAAAATGAGCGAAACTGTTTGCTCCGATAAATGTACATTAAATTATTTTGACTGACAATCGCACTGTTGGTATAATCAAAATTGTCCAGCTTATTTTAAAGAAGAACAAAGATTCACATATAATGTACTCACCCCCTTCTCATCCAGGATGTTCATGTCTTTCTTTCTTCAGTCGTAAATAAATTTTTTTTTTTTGAGGAAAACATCGCTGCAGAAGTTTCGACCCAGTCTTTGCAACGTGAACATGCAAAAAAGATCAAACACCCTTAACAAAAAAGGTAAAACAGCGATATAGGACGATTTCGAAGTTAAGGGAGAACATGAAATGGGAGTTTTTCGACATACCCTAACTGTCATGAACCGGAACAAAAACAGTCCAAGCAGAATAAGACAAGACGAGCGTTTGGCATTAAAAAGTATATAAATTGTATTTTTTAAAATAAAAATAACCGACCGATTCGCTAGATAAGACCCTTCTTCCTCGGCTGGGATCGTTTGCAACCGCATTTGGGATTGTTTAAAGCCGCATTTAAACTGCATTTTGGAAGTTCAAAATCGGGGCACCATATCAGTCCATTATATGGAGAAAAATATTGAAATGTTTAGTTATTTGAGTACGTTATTTGTAAATTGTTGTTCTGGAAGTGGACTTCTCCTTTAATTCAGAACTTTTACTATTTCCTATAACTATGTTTACATTAGCTTTAGATTATAGTATTTTTTTAAGTTAAGAATACATTTTTGTTGTTTAATGTCTGTTCATTTTTTCAGATTTTATATTACATTATTAATATATTTATTATGTTGTTTTTTGTCATTTATATTTGTATTATGTTGTATATTCATTATTATAGATATATTTTATTATTAAATATTTTTGTTATATTTGCTAAATACATCAATGTAATTGATTCAGAAGTTTGGGATCAGTAAGACTTGTAATGCTTTTTAAAGTAGTCTCTTATGTTTATCGAGGCTGCATTTATTTGATAAAAAATACCAAAAAAAACTGTAATATTGTAAAATGTTATTACAATATAAAATAATGGTATTTAAATATACTTTAAAATATAATTTATTCCCGTGACGCAATGCTGAATTTTCATCAGCCAATACTCCAGTCTTAAGTGTCACATGATCCTTCAGAAATCATTCTAATATACTGATTTATTATTAGACTTATATATGTTGGCAACATTTGTGCTGCCAAGTATTTTTATTTATTTTTTTATTTTTTGAAAACTGTGATACTTTTTTCAGGATTCTTAAAAAAAGAACAGCATTTATTCAAAATATAAATCTTTTCTAAAAACATAAGTCTTTGCTAAAACTTTATATGAATTTAACACATCCTTGCTGAATTAAAGTATTAATTTATTTAAAAAAAAGAAAGAATAAAAATTTACTGACCCTAGACTTTTGAAAACTTTTGAAAACCCTTTTTGAAACCCTGAAAAAAGGATCACAGGTTCCAAAAAATATCAAGCAACACAACTTATCAACAACACTGATAATAAATCAGCATATTAGAATGATTTCTGAATTTCATGTGGCAGTGAAGACTGGAGTGATGATGCTGAAAATTCAGCTTTGCATCACAGGAATAAATTATATTTTAATGTATATTAAAATGGAAAAACGTTATTTTACATTGTAATAATATTTCTGTATTTTTGATCAAATAAATGCAGCCTGGGTGAGCAAAAGAAACTAAAAACATTAAAAATCCCACTGATTGCAAAGTTTCAAATGGCAGTTTATTACTATAAATAAAGCACAGTCTGGGGCTTGCCAGATGCATGCATTTAAAACTTGACTGATATATTCATGCTTTCCTCTCTTTTATTTTCCTCCCTGTCTTAGGTCTAGTAGTGCGAGAAGTAGATATCTCTGTCTCCCGGACGCAGGTAGAGGAGTTGTTTGGACTGGAGGATTATTGGTGCCAGTGTGTTGCCTGGAGCTCGGCAGGCACCACAAAGAGCCGGCGGGCTTACGTCCGCATCGCCTGTGAGTTTGTGTTCAGCAGCTTATGTGATCTGTCGGTATGACATGCCTTCTTAGGCAGCCGCTCTGCATTTAAAAGACAGAACCTGAAGAGAAACCTAGTATTCTGACTACAGAACACTCTCTATTTTTGCTTGTGCTATTTTTAGGCCATAACACGAGCATTTTTTTGCTTAGAATTAAAAAAAAAGAAACACTTACACTTTTTTGTTTGTTATGTTTAAAAATACGTTTTTCTGTGTTTACCAGACCTAAGGAAGAACTTTGAACAGGAGCCACTTGGCAGGGAAGTGCGTCTGGAGCAGGAAGTCTTGTTGCAGTGTCGTCCACCAGAGGGCATCCCGCCTGCTGAGGTGCCATATCGTCTTCCTATCCTTTCTGTTATTGTCTCAACCTCCAACTGGGTTGGAGAAACAAACAATGTTTGATTCCTTGAAGTTTCAGTAAAATCCGTAAGCAATGGTATTTTAATATTGCAACCACCGTTACACCTTTTTTGCATTTAAAACATGGCTGGTGCTTTTTAATTTTCTATTCAAATTTAAGTGCAATTTTGGTCCAGATACACATCATTCTTCTTCAAAATGAATGGACTGATTTTTTTTATAATGCTACAGGTGGACTGGCTGAAGAACGAAGAGCTCATTGACCCGGCACTGGATTCTAACTTTCTAATTACCATCGACCATGACCTAATCATCAAGCAGGCTCGACTTTCTGACACGGCTAACTACACCTGCGTGGCTCGCAATGTTGTCGCTAAGCGACGTAGCAGCACTGCCACACTCATCGTCTACGGTAACCAACTGACCAATCAGAATCCCCGCAGCGATCTGAATCGTTGAATGAAACTGTCAAGGGAAAGTTCCCTAGACAAAAGAAAACTAGTATCACCCCTAGTGCTTATGAATATTTATTACACACCTCTCTGAATTGCTATTACTCACTTCTTATTGGTCAGTCTATAATGTTCACTGTGAAATGTCTAATAGCCTGCTTTTTTTCTCAGAGCAAACATGTCATTATATAAGTGTCCCATGTGTATCTGGCTCTCCTTAGTGAGTGGGGGCTGGTCATCCTGGACAGAGTGGTCAGAGTGCAATGCTCAGTGTGGGCGGGGTTGGCAGCGACGGACACGCAGTTGCACCAATCCAGCGCCGCTCAATGGAGGAGCCTTCTGTGACGGCCCGCCATTCCAGAGAGTCACCTGCACCACCCTCTGTCCAGGTGAAGGCTGACATCTGTCACAACCTTACATGACACACTATATAGGCACTAATAAATTCACATGGTCCAGTAATAGATTCATGATCCACTGCGTAATTGCTCGTTATGTATTTTCCTAGTGGATGGAGGCTGGACGGAGTGGGCCAAGTGGTCAGCGTGTGGGACAGAGTGCACACACTGGCGAAGCCGTGAATGTCAGGCGCCGCCGCCGCGTAACGGAGGACGTCACTGCAGCGGTAGCATGATGGAGAGCAAAAACTGCACCGAGGGACTGTGTGCCCGCAGTAAGTGACGTGACCCAGCATCATCAGTGACAAAATGTCAGCTTTAATGAAACGTGACTCAGCCTGTCCTCATCAGGATTATTATAGTTAACTAAAACTAAAACCATTTAATTTGATTCTTCAAATTTAAAAAAAAAACCTTTAACTAAAATAAAAAACAAAGAAACTAAATATATTTTATTAATTATATTTTAATTAAGTTATTTTCATTTTCATTTAGTTTAACCCTTTAACTGTCACCGTCCCCTCTGTGGGACACCTAAGTTTACTTCACCATATTACAAATAAATCCTATATTTTTGTGTTAAAAATCACGTAGGAAAAGTAATAGATTAATAGAGTGCAACTTAAAAAATCTACATCATATCATGAGTTCTGACCTTTGTCACAAAAGACTTTCTTCATTGCCTTTTTCCCTATTACAATTTAGAAATCATAAGAAATTATATATTAGTTCAAAACTTAAAATCTCAAAATGCATCCTTTGAAAGGCATTTTAAAATCAGACATTGCATTACCACGGAAAATGTGCATCAAAATCATATTACAAAATGTTTTCATTCATGAATTATAAAAATTGAAGTCTGGATAGTGCATTTTTATGTCTGTGTTCAAAAATGGGAGTGACAGTTGAAGGGTTAACCTGATAATCTAAACCTGAAATGAAAATTTAGGAACATGATTCAGCCAGTCATATAATAAGTGTCCTCATCAGGATTATTATAGTTACCTAAAACCATAAAACAATTCTTGAAAAAAAAAAAAACTGAAATAAAAAAACAAAAAAACATTTTATTAATTATATTTTAATTAGCTTATTCTTATTTTCATTTAGTTTAACCTGATAATAAAAATCTTATGCTCATCAAAGTTCTATTTATTTGATCAAAAATACAGAAAAAAATATTATTATTGCAATTTAAAATAACTGTTTTATTGTTGAATACAGTTGTGCTGCTTAATGTCTTTTTGGAACCTATGATACTTTGAGTAGAAAGTTCAAACAATATAAGCCTTTGCTATCACTTTTTATCAATTTAACACATCCTTGCTGAATAAAAGTATTAATTTCTTTCAAAGAAAGAAAGAAAGAAAAAAATCTTTCTAACCCAAACTTTGAACAGTAATGTAGTTTGTTACAAAAGATTCTATTTAAAATAAATGCTGTTCTTTTTAATATTTTATTCATCAAAGAATCCTGAAAAAAGTATGACAGGTTATCCAAGATTGATAATAAATTATAATGATTTCTGAAGGATCATGTGACACTGATGGCTGGAGTAATGATTCTGAAAATTCAGCTTTGCATCATAGGAATAAATTCTATTTGAAAGTAAATTAAAATAGGAAACCACTATTTTAAATTCCAATAATATTTCACAATATTGCAATATTGCACAATATTTTCAGTATTTTAATCAAATAAACACAGCCTTGATGAGCAGAAAAGTCTGATTGTACTGATCGGCAAATGACAATAACACAACAAAATTACTAAAACTACAAAAATAAAAAAAATTAAATAATAATAATAAAACAATCACAGTTTAAGTTTTCATTCAAGGAATGATTTCTGAAGGATCATGTGACACTGAACACTGGAGTATAGGCTGCTGAAAATTCAGCTTTGCCATCACAGAAATAATTTAAATGTAAAAGTATATTAAAATGGAGAACAGATATATAAACCTGGTCCTCACCAATGTTTCAGCTAGTTGCCAAGGCAGTGTTTCTAAATTTTATTTAGTAAAAAAAAAAATTCTAACACTAGTCCTCACACCCTTAGAAAATAAGTTAGCACATGGCTGTGAGGACAGATGGACAATAGGGTAAACGGTGAGTTTTGAGCAGCCAGACAAAATGTACTTTAATACTAGCAAGTGAAGAAACACGTCAGCCATGTGATGGTGAGCCAGATTCATCTTGACACTGGGTGCTCATCCCAGGGCTGGTTTTGGAAGAGCACAGCTGACAGCATTGAATTATCTCAGGAGAACATCAATAGCTTGCTCACACACACTCACACTCACATATGCACACACTATTCAGCCAGAACACAGTGCAGACTTCAAGTTTTAGTGCGGTCTGTCTGGGCTTAAACTTGGAGCACAACCCAGATTCAAGCATCAATAATGCAGCATTGACACACACACACACACACACACACATATATATATATATCTCCTCACAAATGATTCCTCTAGTGCCTACATCCCTAGAGAGCTCTAAGATATTTACGTTTGCTCTGCCTGCCGTAAACCTATGATTTCTGAGTTTACGCTTTGATGTTTGATTTGCTGAGTCTTGTATTTGCATTTATTGATTATTTGTTCCACTTTCATTTGCAGTCATCTCTGATCTACGCTCATAACTTTGCTCATCCATCCTCATGTTCATTCTTTCTTGTTTTTTCTTTGTTTTTGCCCTTTTTTCTAACAGATAAAAAGGTTTCTATTGAACAAGCAAACCATCGTAAGTTTTCCTTTTAATAACAGTGTTTTTTATTTGACACTCTGTTGCATTCACTTTTCACCCTCTCTCTTTGTACGCCTGGCTACTTACGTGATTGTGTCTGGGAAACCCAAAGAAAAGTGACTGGAAATATTAATCTATATAGATGTTTATAAGTATGATCATGCGTGTTTGTGTTTACTGTTTCAATCTGTCACTTCTGTCCTGTTCATCTCTGGATATGCAGCACAAATCCGAGAGCTTTCTTACCCTGCATACGCAGCAATGCAACTACCACGTTTAAGGTCTAGAAAGGTAGTAAGGACATGGTTAAAATAGTCCATGTGACATCAGTGGTTCAACCCTAATTTTATGAATCTAGAAGAATACTTTTTGTGCACAGAGAAAACAAAAATAATGACTTTACACTGATTTGCTCTGAATAGCATTTTATACACACACATGCACAAACACACACAGGAAAATGTGTATATGCATTCCTGGAAGATAATGTATAATACATATGCAATCTTTGGTTCAGAAATAGAGTGCTTTTTGAAGACATTGAAGTTAATGACTGTGCATCTTACTGGCCCAGAGCGATCAATAGTGTAGCTTACAGTTCAAGTGATGCTAATATTCTGAGATCAATGTGACATTCAGCACTTGAGAGACCAAAAAGTAACACACCTAATTCGGCTTGGTTCCTTTTGCTATAATAAGTTAAGACGGCTGTCGGATTCACTTCCGTCCTGCCACGTGAGCCCTTTTGCCCACTCTTACTGTTCACACGCATCTGCTCTCTTCCTCGTTTTTTCTCCTCTGCGTCTCTTGAGTACAGTACCTATGTGATCACCTCTGTCTCTCCTCTTCGTCTGAATCCTTTTTATAGCATACTATGGTATGTAAATATAGTACTTAATTCAGCGATGGCTGAATAAAAGAGAGCCAGGGATCAAGAGTCGCAATGAGAGTCCCACAGTGCACTGTTGGATCCACAGCACCCCCAACTGTTCATACTTTGGTTCATATTTTGGACTTTTAGACCCATATTATTATCCACAGAACACCACAATCTTTTTACTGACCACAAAAATAGCAACCAGTGTTTGCAATTACTAGTTCCAATCTGATTGGCCAGCGCTATGAAACTTCAATAAAAAAGTTCTCATACAGAGCATGAGCAAGTTTTGTACAACTTTGAATTTACTTATTTATTAATTTATTGTTTACTTGCATTATTTATTTATTTATTTATTTTTTAGTTTTTAAAGTACCCACAGGCTTGAGATACTTTTTGTTTATTTATGTATTTATTTATTTATGATTATTTGTTACTTATATATTTATTTATTCATTCATTTATTAAACAGTATATTTTTAAATTATCTGCAGGTATGAGATACTATTTGTTTGTTTGTTTGTTTATTATGATTTTTGGTTACTTACAAACTTTATTTATTTATTAACCGCCCATTTTTAAATTACCTACATTATTTATTTCTTTATTAAACATTCCATTTTTAAATCATCTATAGACATGATATGTATTTATTTATTTATTTATTGTTACTTACCTATTTATTTATTTATTCATTAAACAGCCCATTTTTAAATTATCTACAGGCATGACATACTTTTTATTTATTTGTCTCTTTATTTATTTATTTAATAAACGATCTGTTTTTAAATGATCTACAGGCATGAATGACTATTTATTTATTTATTTATTGTTACTTGCATATTTATTTATTTATTTATTTATTTATTAAACAGCCCATTTTAAATTATCTACAGGCATGAGATACATTTTATTTATTTGTCTCTTTATTTATTTATTTAATAAATGGTCTGTTTTTAAATTATCTAAAGGCATTAAAAGACTATTGATTGATTGATCGATTGATTAATTGATTGGTTGGTTACTTACATACTTTAATTTAATTATTTATTTAATAAACAGTCCTTTAAAAATGATCTACAGCATGAGATGCTGTTTATTTGTTTCTTTGTTTTATTCATTCATTCATTCATTATGATTATTGGATACTTACATATTTAATTTATTTATTTATTTGTTTGTTTATTTAACTGTCCATTTTTTTAAATTATCTACAGACATGAGAATTTATTTATTATGGTTATTGGTTACTTACATATTTATATGGTTATTTATTTATTTATTTATTTATTTAATAAACAGTCCGTTTTTAAATTATCCACAGGCATGAGAGACTTTTTATTTATTTATTTATAATTATTGGTTACTTTATTTATTTATATATCAGTCCATTTTTGAACAGGCATGAGATGCTATTTGTTTATTTGTTTGTTTATTTATTTAATAAACAGTTCATTTTTAAAATTATCTACAGGCATGAGAGAGTTCTTAGCCAGAACAAGCTGCAATCCTTACTTGGCTTTATGTTGATAGTTTAAAGTTTAAAGTCTGGGTACTAACCTTTCTTCTTCTTCCAACCTATACATTTCCTTTGATCACACTTTTGTGTTGCATAATGTATTCATATACATCTGTGACAGGTTTGCATATATGAATAAATCTGTACCTGTATGTTTCTCAGCTCTGGGCTCTGGCGCTGGTTTAGCAGTGTACGCAGGACTGGTGGGGGCATTGCTGCTGTGTGTGATCCTCGTGTTGTGTGTGGGCATCCTGGTCTATCGCCGGAGCTGCCGTCATCTTCACGGTGAAATCACAGATTCGTCCTCGGCCCTTACCGCTGCCTTCCACCCCGGCAACTACAAACCTCCACGACAAGGTGAGAGACATCTGTGTTTTCTCACTTTTTTTTTCTTTTCCTTTTTTCATTCCCACTCCTTCTCTCACACCTTCAAACCTAATATAAACTCCATGTGTGTTAAGTTTTAATCCTTTCTCTTGCTGTCACCTGCTCTCAAAACTATTTAATCTGCTATAACTTGTTTATATGGCTTCCTTTTTAAATCCTCTCCACTTTAATACTCTCATTTCTTAGGCAAATCCTCTCGTAACTTTGCAGCTAGCCGGAAATATTTCTTTCTCTCTTTTCGCTTCTCTACTTTGTTAGATAATCCACACCTACTGCATCCGACAGCCCCTCCTGACCTCACAGCCAGTGCCAGAACCTTCCGTGGGCCGCTTTTCTCACTGCAGCAGGCCACCCTGGACTCTCAGCATAAGATCCCCATGACTACATCTCCCCTGTTGGACCCACTTCCTAGCCTGAAGATAAAGGTGTACAACTCCTCTACCATGTCCTCCCTCGAGCTGCCAGCAGGCCCAGGCTCTACTGACGGAGAGATCATGAGCCTGAAGACCGTGGGCTCTGGACCTAAAGACCACCATGGGCATACGCTGCCCAGGGAGCCCAGTCACAGTGCAAGCGCCACACTAGGCTCTCTTGGTGGTCGTCTCACCATACCTAATACAGGTAATAGGCTTTAAAGACACTTTTATAGTGTTATTTTGATGATATCCACATATGTTAGTCAAATCCACAGATGCTCTTGCAAATTTTAATTTATATATATACACAACTGAAGTCAAAAGTTTACATACACCTTGCAGAATCTGCAAAATGTTATTTTACCAAAATAAGAAGGATTATACAAAATGCATGTTATTTTTTATTTAGTATTGACCTGAATAAGATGTTTCACATAAAAGACATTTACATATAGTCCACAAGAGAAAATAATAGTTGAACTTATAAAAATGACCTTGTTTAAAAGTTTACATACACTTGATTCTTAATACTGTGTTGTTACCTGAATGATCCACAGCTGTGTTTTTTTTTTGTTTAGTGATAGTTGTTCATGAGTCCCTTGTTTGTCCTGAATAATTAAACTGCCTGCTGTCCTTCAGGTCCTACAGATTCTTTGGTTTTTTCAGCATTTTTGAGTATTTGAATTCTTTCCAACAATGACTGTATGATTTCAAGATTCATCTTTTCACACTGAGGACAACCGAGGGACTCGTATGCAACTATTACAAAAGGTTCAAAAGTTCACTCATCCTCCAGAAGGAAAACGATGCATTAAGAGCCGGGGGTGAAAACTTTTTGAATTTGAAGATCAGGGTAAATTTAACTGATGTTGTCTTCTGGGAAACATGGAAGTATCTTCTGTAGCTTCTGAAGGGCAGTACTAAATAAAAAAATAAGATATTTAGGCACAGTAAGAAAAATGTACACATATTCATTCTATTCAAAAATTTTCACCCCCCGGCTCTTGATGCATAATTTTTCCTTATGAAACATCAGTGGAGTTTGAACCTTCTGTAATAGTTGCATATGAGTCCCTCAGTTGTCCTTAGTGTGAAAAGATGGATCTCAAAATCATACAGTTGTTGTTGGAAAGGGTCAAAAGTGCTGAAAAACCAAAACATAAATAAATAGTGAGACCAGAAGGATTTTTCTGAAGAACAGCAGGCAGTTTAACTGTTTAGGACAAACAAGGGACTCATGAACAATTATCACCAAACAAAAACACAGCTGTGGATCATTCAGGTAACAATACAGTTATTAAGAATCAAGTGTATGTAAACTTTTGAACAGGGTCATTTTTATAAATTCAACTATTATTTTTTCTTGTGGACTATATGTAAACATCTTTTATGTGAAATATCTTATTCATGTCAGTATTAAATAAAAAAATAACATGCATTTTGAATGATCCCTCTTATTTTGGTAAAATAATTAACATTTTGCAGATTCTGCAAGGTGCAGTTAAACTGTGTATACACACACACTGGCCCGCACATGGATTTGCTAAATAGGTTTTACTGTTCTAAAAATGTCTGCAAACATCCTTTTAGCTCACATTACAGTGCCAAAATACTGTAATGATGTACTGAAAGTATTAAATTAAAAAAATCATATTGTTTTTTAATCCTCCCTCTGTTTAATCCCCTTTTCCTCTGCCAGGGGTGAGCCTGCTAGTTCCACCAGGGACGATTCCTCAGGGCAAGTTCTACGAGATGTATCTCATTATTAACAAATGGGAGAAAACAACGTAAGTCAGCCACTTAAAACTGTTTCTCAGTGCCCTGCCCCATCACACTGTCATTTGCCAACATATAGCACTTGCATTTATCTGTCACTTTGTGTACTTGCAAATAGTCCAGTTTAAGACATCTCAACAGCCCTTGCAGAGCAATATTGACTGCACAAACGCTGTGACCTCAATGGCAGTGCTAGAGAGAAAATAACATTTCAAAACTATGACACAGTGGAAAAACACAAACAAACAAATATGTCTTGAAAACACTGAATGGTTGTCTGAGCTCTTACTTTTTTTGCTGAGGCTCTCTCTTTTTTTACAGTCTTTGTTTTATTGTCAAAAATGAAATATATAAATATCACTGTGCCTTCAGAGCTTGCAGAATGCAAGCTTTGTGTTTCTCACTATTTGTAGGTGCCATAAATTTTCTCAAAACAATAATAATTACTGTCAGAGCCAAAGCCATAGTCCTTTTCCCCACCCTCATGTCGTTCCAAACCCGTAAGACCCTTATTCATCTTCGGAACACAAATGAACATATTTTTGATAAAATCTAAGAGCTTTCTGACCCTGAATAGACAGCAAAGCAGCTCCCATGTTCAAGGCCCAGAAAAGTGGTAAGTTCATAGTTAAAATAGTCCACGTGACATCAGTGGTTCAACCGCAATTTTATAAAGACACAAGAACAAAAATAAAAATTTTATTCAACAATTTCTTCTTTCATGCGTCATGGTACTCTCGTGAAGCACTTTGAAGACTGACACAAAAGACAAGAAATTATTGAATAAAATCTTTATTTTAGTTTTCTTTGCCCACAAAAAGTATTCTTGTATTTTCGTTGAACGACTGATGTCACATGGACTATTTTATCGATGTCCTTACTACCTTTCTGTGCCTTGAACATGGTAGTAGAAAGTTCTCGGAAATCATCAAAAATATCTTAATTTGTGTTCTGAAGATAATCGAAGGTCTTAAAGGTTTGGAACAACATGAGGGTGAGTAATTATTGACAGAATTTTCATTTTTGTGTGAACTACTTCCCCCCTCAAAAATGTCAATCTTAGATTACGCTAAATGAGAGAGTACAAACTGTTGTGTTTTTGATGTTGTGCTCTTTAATTTGTATTGAAATTGGCTAGTGGCGTGAATGTCATTGTGAATTAGAGCTGCTAACCTGTCTTGCTCTGTGTTTTGTGTCAGGTTGCCGTCAGATGGTAGTCAGACGGTATTAAGTCCGGTGGTGAGCTGTGGGCCCTCTGGCATGCTGCTGAGCAGACCTGTAGTTCTCACTCTGCCTCACTGCGCCCAGCTAGAGCTCCCAGACTGGACCCTCACCCTCAAAATGCAAAACCATCAAGGCGCCTGGGAGGTGAGGATGGTGTGTCAAAAATGAGAGAGCCTAGATCCTTTGATAATAACAGAGAATCAGTGAAGCAGGAAGGTGGGGAGCATTTTAGGATGCATATTCTGACACACTCTTTTCTACCCCTCCACTAGGAGGTGCTGACTGTGGGAGAGGAGAGTCTGTCAACACCATGCTATCTGCAGGTGGAGGAGCAAAGCTGTCATATTCTGATGGAGCAGCTGGGGACGTATGGTCTGGTGGGACAGTCGGCTCCTCCTCGGCCAGCCTGTAAGAGGTTGCAGTTGGCTCTCTTTGCTCCACGGGCTCCGTGCCTCTCCTTGGACTACAGCCTGAGGGTCTACTGCATACAGGACACCCCACATGCCCTTAAGGTCAGTGTGCCTGCTCTTTATAATGCAAATAAATGCTAATAAATTGTTTGGAAATAAGCTGAAATCTTGTCCTCTTGTCCTGTAGGAAGTATTAGAGGTTGAGCGAAGTCTGGGTGGGGTTTTATTAGAGGATCCCAAACCCCTCCTGTTTAAGGACAGTTACCACAACCTGCGGCTATCAATCCATGACATTCCTCATTCTCATTGGAGAAGTAAACTCCTGGCTAAGTATCAGGTGAGATGTTTTATGTTGTTATTGGTTATATGCAGAGGTGGACAGTAGTGAAGTATTTTTACTTTACTCAAGTAAATTTTAAAAGTATCTATAGTTTATCAGAGTGTTTTTCTTTGAGAAACTTTGCTTCACAACATTCCAAAGCATAATGTCATACTTTTTACTGCAATACATTTCATTATTAACAGTTTGTTTGATTTTGAGTATCTTTAATACTTGAGTACTGTAGTAAATCTTTGAATTACTTTTACTTGAGTAAAAGTAAGATTAAGTATTAAATGATGTTTAAAATGAAACCTAGTGCAGTAAAAAGTACAATATTATGCTTTGGAATGTTGTGAAGTAAAGTTTTCTAAAAAAAAAACACTCTGATAAAGTAAAGTAAAAGTACTTCACTACTGTCCATCTCTGGTTATATGGGTAAAATTTACATTTACATTTTTTACATTTATTTTGACATTTAATTATTTATGCATTTAAATCTTTTTTTATATTAGGTTCAAATGTAATAATTTGCTCCATCAGTGAAATGGTTTTCCTTAAAAGATATTCAAAATATCTTCAAATATTATTTTAAATCAAGTCAAAGTAAAACAAAGAAGAGCTATGATATAACCTGTAATTGCTGTTCAAAAGTTTGGGGTCCAGTAAGATTTTTAAAATTATTTTGAAAGTCTCTTCAGCCCAAAGTATACTTTGTTTTTTGTACACGTACGCTAACATATGCGTACAGTCATCCATGTGCAGTGTCTGCTCGTAATTTTCCCCGTACGTTATGACTGATAGCATAATCTCGCTCACAAGCGCTTGTCAATGTGAGGGTCTATTGTTATTGCAGTTTCCGCAATCTTCTTTTTGTTCCATCTCATAAGTTTCATTTTCTACTGTGAAACAACGGCCTGAGACAGTGCTGCCACCTTATGGAACAACTGATTGCTGCAAAATAACTAGAAGAAAAAAATAACTAAAAGTAAACAAAAATCGGTTACATCGATATTTTTAAAACGTGTACAGTACACACATACTAATCTGATGACAAAAGAGGGGAAACACGATTACTGCTGAGGGGAATGTGATCGCCATTTCTACTGAGGGAGCATAGAATTCCCATGGAAACCCGTTTCCACCACTGAATAAAAAATCAAAAAGATAAATGTGACTTTTCATCTCACAATTCTGACTTTTTATTCTCAGAATTGTGATACAAACTCGCAATTTTAACTTTTTTTTTTTATTTGTTTATATCTTACAATTATGAGAAATGAAGTCAGAAATATAAGATATAATCCACAATTCTGAGAAATATAGTCACTATTCTGACTTTTTCTCTCACAATTAATTGTGGTATAAACTCGCAATTGCATGTTATAAAGTCAGAATCACGAGATTCTGAGGAAAAAAGTTTGAATTGTGATTTTATATCTTGCGATTCTGACTATTTCTCCTAATAGCCACTTTATTTCAGTTTGAAAATGAGTTTATATCATGCAGTTCTGACTTTATAACTTGCAACTACGAGTTTATATCACAATTCTGAGAAAAAAAGTCAGAATAGTGACTATATTTCTCAGAATTGTGGGTTTATATCTTGTATATTTCTGACTTAATTTCTCAGAATTGTAAGATATAAACAATTCTGTTAAAACTGCGAGTTTGTAGCACAATTCTGAGAATAAAAAGTCAGAATTGTGAGATGAAAAGTCACATTTATCTTTTTTATTTTATTATACAGTGGTGGAAACGGGCTTCCATGGGAATTCTATGCTCCCTCAGTAGAAATGGCGATCACGTTCCCCTCGGTAGTAATCGCGTTCCCCCTCTTTTGTCATCGGATGGCGCCCCTGTGTCCATTTTATTTTACCTTTTTATTTCAAGTATTATTAAAATGTTACCTATTTGAGCACCCACAGATGTAATTCAAAATGTTATTTTCTCTTAAATGCATGCATTCTGTTTCCCAGGAAATCCCGTTCTACCACATTTGGAGTGGGAGTCAACGACCGTTGCATTGCACCTTCAGTCTGGAGAGAGGAAGCCTGGTGGTCTCCCAGCTCACCTGCAAGATCTGTGTCAGACAGGTGGAAGGGGAAGGACAGATATTCCAACTTAACACTGACATCCAAGAGGTACAGAAAACAGCACGATGTAGATACATTATTTATGGCCAAGTATGATTTAATAACTTAAAAAAAAACACATGACTGCTACTGACTTGTTTTCCTCTGTGTTTGTCTTTTTGTCTTTTCAGACTCTGCCCCCCCACTCACCATTGCCAGCAGGCGGTTCGTGTCTGCCTTCGTCTCAAGTGGGCCCGTATGCTTTCCGACTGCCCGTCTCCATACGCCAGAAAATTTGTGCCAGTCTGGATGCCCCCAGCGCACGCGGCTGCGACTGGAGAATGCTGGCCCGCAGGCTGGACTTCGACAGGTATTAGCCTGCGTCTTTCATAGCACCGAATAATATATATTCACAATAGATATATATACACATTAGATGACTTTCCACATCTCTCCCTCAGGTATCTGAACTACTTTGCAACCAAACCCAGCCCCACAGGTGTGCTGCTAGACCTGTGGGAAGCTTGTCACCAGGGTGACGCAGACCTGGTCTCCCTAGCGACAGCTCTTGAAGAGATGGGCAAGAGTGAGGTCTTGGTTGTCATGACGACGGACGGAGATTGCTGATCGGCAAATCAAAAAGTGCAAAAAGGGCCACTAAATACCTAGAATAAATGCAAGAGGATGGAAACTGCGTTCAGTGCATCGTTACAACTTGCCTTTTACCTCAGTTCCTTTGTGCTCATGCAGAATATTCCAAGGATTGCGATGCCCATGAGCTGGGGTCGGACGCTCTGGATGATCTCCGAATAATACATATCGAAATGTAGCAAATGTGACGAAGCTGCAATCGCAAAACAGAGATGTTGTTTGAAAAGGAAGGCTTGGGTTTGCTGGCACGATTCCGATCGGCTCATGATTAAATGATAGTTGCATCATACTGATACACACTGATTCCCTGCTACACATACCAAGTGTGAAAGTACACGATCAAACGCCATTGCACATCAAGCTGCTGGCTTTGTTTCCTAGCGACCGCTAGATGCTTAAAGACACTGAGATTCTGCGTCCGGTAAAACAGCAGTGCGCCAAGCTCCTCAGGAAACGTGCTCGCACACAAATAAACAAGAGTATAGATGGAAACCCGGAAAACAGGCAGCCTACAAGGAGCTAAGATCATCTGCACTAAAATTAGCTTTCATGATTTCACTTGAAACAAACCACATGCTTCAGAGAGTTGCTTCACTTTGACTTTAGTTTGAAGCGTTATTTTCTGTGTGTGTCTTTTGGAATAGCATACAGGAATGGATTTGTGCGTTCTCGTTAGCAGAGGACCAAACTTCTTGCTGGATTTTCATCTTTTCTCTTATATCTTCATTAGCCTCTCTTTTTTACATTCGATCGATTTCTGATAAACTCATATTAGTTTCCTATAGGGAACGGACGTTTTTTTAAGTTATTATCCCTATTTGTGGATTATTGTTTTTGCATCATTTTGCGTCGTTGCATTCGTCTCTGACCGAACTTAGGCAGGACTGCAGTATAAATGTGCATTTAAAGGAGGTCACTTCCAGAACAAAAATTGACAGATAATGTTCTCACCCCTTGTCATCCAAGATGTTCATGTCTTTCTTTCTTCAGTCGTAAAGAAACAGTTTTTTTAAAGAAAACATTTCAGTATTTTTCTCCATATAATGGACTGATACGGTGCCCCGAGTTTGAACTTCCAAAATTTTATTTTCATAAAAATAATACAATTTACATACTATTTAATGTCAAACGCTCAATTGTCTCGTGCTGCCTGAACTGTTTTTTTCCGGTTCATGACAGTTAGCCTATGTCGAAAAATTCCCATCTCATGTTCTCCCTCAACTTCAAAATCGCCCTATATCGCTGTTTTACCTTTTTTGTTAAGGGTGTTTGATTGTGTTGATGCTTCTTTGCATGTTTACTTTGCAAAGACTGGGTCGGAACTTCTGCAGTGATGTAGGATGATTTTGAAATGATTTTTGAAGTTGAGGGAGAAAACACGATTGGAGTTTTCCGACATACCCAAACTGTCTTGAACCATAATACACAGAGTTTAGCGAGAGCAAGACGAGCGTTTGAGATTAAAAGTATTTAATTTTATTTTTTTTATGAAAATAACCAATCGTTTTGCTAGATAAGACCTTTGTTCCTCAGCTGGGATCGTTTACAACCGCAATTGGGATCGTTTGAAGCTGCATTAAAACTGCATTTTGAAAGTTTTAAATTCTTCCTTTAAAAAACAATTTCTTGACGGCTGAAGGAAGAAAGACATGAACATCTTGGATGACAAGGGGGTGAGTGCATTATCTGTAAATTTCTGTTCTGGAAGTGGACTTCTCCTTTAAAGGTTTTGTGATGTACTTCACAAATAAAATCTGACTTTTTTGGTCATTAAAACTGAGATGGGATGAAATCGAAATGATACGCTGAGGTTAAATGTGCTTTGATCCTTCTTGGGAACGCGTACTGCAGATATGCTGCGCTGGTTAAATAGGATGAAAATTGCGCGGATGGCAGAAAGCCCTTTTCGGGATTTGATGCCAGTCAGTCGTGCTGTTTAAATTATAAATAGTAGCCTTGAGAGGTGGCGTAAGTGCTCTGTTGATTGCAGTATGACCCACTTGCTCTTTATTGTCTGTTTTGACTTTCAGGTTTTAATGGGTTTCCCTTGAGTAAGCCTGAAAGCCATGTACCGCTTATTATCAGAAGTCATATAATCAGTTGAAGTGGATGTTAGTCCATTTCTGTTTTTTTTTTATTTTTTTATTTCTTGACTTTTTCCTCAAGTGTTAAAATGTCTGGCAACAAATAAAACAAGAAAGTGCAGTATCTGTCCATGCCTGTTCAGGTGTGAATTAAATAACTGAGGTGTGTGAGTGTGTGTGTGTTTGTGAGAGAGCTTGTTTACCCCAACCTACGAGTCAGTGCTACAGTGTATATGAATGAACAGGCTTCATCACATCTGTTGTTCATCGTTTCCCATTATAAGTACTATGCAAGTGCACAACAAAAAGTGAATCTGTGGACGTCTTGATGTCTTGTGTATGAAGTACGTTGAATGGGAATCTGACTACTTTCCCTCTTCTGATCACTGCTGTAACTAAGCTGGGGGAAACTGGACCTCCTAGGCCTCTCAACCGTAATAAATGCAAACAAAATGACTGTAATTACAGGTCAGGGATCCATGACCTCTGTGTCGTTCCTTCTTATGTGTTTAGGAAGCTTTCGGGCAGTCGCTTGCGCCCTCACAATGAACAGTTTGTCCGGAGGATTATTTTTAACCCTCTACGTGACGAAGGCTGCAAAGAACATTGAAAATCCCTGATGGATTCTGAACTCTGAACCTTTTAAATGGTCGTCTCTCGGTCGATGTTACATGAAAACGCCTTTGAACATGTTACATGTAAAGCTGAATGGGCTTTGCTTCTCTCTGGATGGTAGTTGCTGTTTATGGATACTCAAGTGTGGCCGAACTTAACCTTTTTTTTTTTTCAGATGTTATTTTATATCAAAGAAGGTACAGAAGAAGTCATGAGGTTTTTTTTTTCATGTAATGCTGTAAAGTAATACTGTACATAAATGTTTAGACTTCTTACTGTAACTAAATATAATTTTTATGCAATAAATTATATTTCCTAGTTTAACAAGACACGTGTGTTTTTTGTGTCGCTTTTGAAAATGGTTGTGCAGCTCAAATGATGTCTTTTTTCTCCTTCAGGATCATCTCCGCATTAAATCATAAAATCAAAGTTGAAGCCAAGAGCTAACTATTTCATTCTCTTAGCAATCAGATTGTGGTATCGCCAGTTGAAGCTTTTTAAAGACATATTAAATGCATTACAGGGTGAAGAACCTTTTCCCCTCAGTCTTTATAGACTTGTTACAGAGATGTGGAGAGGATGCACTCTTCCGTTTATCTCGGAGATAAAAGTGTTCATAATGCCCTGGAGAGGAAGCAAGAGCGATTGAGAGAGAGTGAAAAGGTTTTTAGTGTCGGGATATCGCCCTCGGCAGCTGCAGTGGGCTTTTTGGTTTGAGCAAGAGACCTGTTTCATCATTTGGTTAAAATGGTTGAATAGACATGTAATCATATATTGCCTGCTGCTCGGAGTATCTATTCCATCTTCCCCTAGAGCAATTTGCGGGCTTTTTCAGCACTTAACAATACACCAAATAAATTGGTAGACAGACATTCGTTCAGTCCAACTTATTATGAATCAGTTCCGCACAATAAGTTATTTAAAGAAAGAATTACGTCTTGCGTATGGATTTGGAAAACTGTATTTCCCACGTGAAATTAGTTTTATATGGATTAGCTGACCATTATGTCATATGTAAATTTAGAACAAAAACAAATTCACATGTAGAATATTTGCCTTGAGACAAAAATGCACTTCAATTCAATTTATTATGTAAGTTGTCATTTAACACCATCGTCTGGTAGTTAAAGGAACTACACGTTGTACAAAGTCTGTGATTCTGTGAAGAATGTCATGTACAAACGAAGTCTCAAATAACTACAATATTTATGTTTTCAATATAACATTTTTAAATTCCTAGGATTAAACAAACAAACAAACAAAAAAAAACTCTCCAGATCTTGTACTAATCTGAACGATGTCCGACACTTTGTATCACGAGCAATATCTTGTGTTTATTTGTCTCTTCATGATGAATCAATTGCATGTGGCTTTAGATAAATTAGTGTCTGCTAAATGAAAATGTAAATGTAAAAATTAAAGTTCATTTGCTCATTCTCATGTCGTTCCAGAATGGTTTTGACTGACATTATGATGAATGATTTTTATTTTTTGAGTTTAATAGCCTACACTACCAGTCAAAAGTTTTTTGACAGTAAGATTTTTAATGTTTTTTTTTTTGTAAAAAGTCTCTTTTGCTCACCAAGCCTGCATTTATTTGATCAAAAGTACAGCAAAAACAGTAATGTTCTGAAATATTTTTACTATTTAAAATAATTGTTTTCTATTTGAATATATTGTAAAATGTAATATTACTTTTTACAATTTATTACAAAACTGAATTTTTAGGATCATCACTCCAGGAACATGATCCTTTATGATTGAACTTTTATTATTATTATTATTATTATTATTATGTTGAAAACAGCTGAGTAAATGTTTTTCAGGTTTCTTTGATAAATAGAAAGTTCAAAAGAACAGCATTTATCTGAAATAAAATCTTTTGTAATATTATGAATGTCTTTATCATCACTTTTGATCAATTTAAAGCATCCTTGCCAAATAAAAGTAATTTAAAAAATACATAAAATTAAAACAAAATTATACTGACTCCAAGCTTTTGAATAGTATAGTGTATAATGTTACAAAAGCTTTTTATTTCAGATAAATGCTGAGTTTTGGATCTTTCTATTCATCAAAGAATCCTGTAAAAATGTACTTAACTGTTTTCAAAAATATTGATAGTAATAATAAAAAAATGTTTCTTGAACAGCAAATCAGCATGTTAGAATGATTTCTGAAGGATCATGTGACACTGAAGACTGGAGTAATGATGCACAGTCACAAGCTTTTAACACAAATTAATTACATTTTAAAAATGTATTCAAATAGAAAGCAGTCATTTTAAATTGTAAAAATATTTCACAATATTCCTGCTATTGCTGTATTTTGGATCAAATAAATGCAGGCTTGGTGAGAATTCTTGAAAAAACATTAAAAATCTTACTGTCCAAAAACTTTTACTGGTAGTGTACCTTTAACAAAAAGTAGCTTTTTTTCTTTACTCATCAGTGTACGTTTGCTGCCCTGACAAACTTGTAGTGTAACTTTTGTTGTTAATGAAACATTTGAAAACACAAATGAAACATATGGCCTATGATACATAGTAAACAATAATACATAGGAAACATCTTGTTGTTGTTGCGTAACGTTAGCTAATGCTAGCAGACATTATGAATCATGTCTTGTTTTCTCCACGTTTAAATCGCTTTTGATAAATGTGTCTCACAGATTAAACGAATTAATATAAATTATGTCGCCACACGGTGGAGCCTGAGTGCAGGTAAAGTAACCCAAATTAGTATTCAAATAATTGCCTATGTTTGTTGCGTGTAAATATATGTAGACAAAGACCAGTGTATAGGAAAGGATTCGCTTCAGTGTAGGAACTGTTATTACACTTAGCTCTTATGCGTTTGTATCTCCGCTGTTTTTTACTCAGTTTCGCTAAATCTTGAGAGCCACATCATCACCACGTTACCTTAACTTTGCCTTACTAAATTCACTAGCTTCCTAAAGCAAACAGCCATATATATATATTAATTCTAAGCATCGAAATAAAATAATACTATATGATCTATTTAACGTTCAATATTAAAGGAAAAAGGTGGTTGTCTGAGGTTCCTGTAACAGGACTAGGCTACAGACTCATGGTCCCTCCTCTCATTCAGCGCTTCTCATCTCTCCGACTGGCACTTCCTTCTCTAATGGTCAATGTTTCTCTTGATGATGAAGTTCATCTATTAGGTCGATGTTTTCTGTGCAACAGTAACTGACAACATTTGGCAACATGTTGAAGGTGGTTGTTGAATCCGCCAAAGGGATTCCTAAAAAGACACTTGGAGTTCCAGATCCCATAGCAGCAGTCATTTTTAAAGGCAAGTCTTCACGTTTTCCCCTCATGTGGTTATTTGTAATTTACTTGCTATTTATTTGCATTTATTGTGTTAAATGTTGTATTCGAAAACCTAATTAAACTTAATTAAAAAGTTAACGGAGTTTAACTAAAAAGTTAAACTGTCGATGCCTTTGTAATAATATGTATAAATATGACGTTTTCTAATGCAACTTAATATTTTAAACTAAGTTTTTGTCCCATACATTTGGGAAATGTTTGCTTACATGTAAAAGAACAGCAAATTTCCTTATAAGGGATTGGAATGACCCATGGTTAGGGAAACACGTCCCTCCCCTACACTGTAAAAAGTAAAAATGTGCAGTTGTTATTTTAGCCCTAATGCTATTCTTTTTTCTTGGCATTCTTATATAGGTTCTATATATAGTCCTGGAAACTAAATATAATGTATAAACAAAGAATGAAGTGAATAAAATTATATTTTAAATATAATATGCAGAGTAACTGTGAAGCTGTTATATTAATATCATAACTAATGTAATTTGATTGGTCAGAATATAGTTTAAGAGACTTAACAGTTTACTCATTTTAACTTTCAGGGGAAAAAAAGAAAACAAAAGCCATTGACAAGGAATTAAATCCTGTGTGGAATGAGGTCAGTACAAGTCATAGTGTTTTCCTTTTTTTTTTGCTGGACACTAAAATGATGCAATTTACATATTAAATGTGAATAACCAATGCCTGATTTGCCATTTCAGATCATTGAGTTTGATTTGAAAGGTACCCCGTTGGATTCCTCATCGTTCATTGACGTGGTTGTGAAAGACTATGAAACCATTGGAAAAGACAAGTATGTTTGCATCCACCACTGTTTTACCGTAGTCATAATATTTCAAGCGTGCTTAAAGATAAGATTTTTCTTTACATTCCTTCTGGTGGTGTAGGTGGGTGTTTGCTGAGTGGGTGTGGTGGGGTTCCCTGCAATCATTTCACACATGCTATTTACTGTATACATATATGACTGAAGTTGAAATCACTGCAGTGTAAATGATATACCCAAGGGAGTCTTGTACCTTTGTAAAATCTTGGACTTTTAGGAGCTGCAATGGGTAGTGAAGTGCAGAGTTACACATGAAATCCTTTAAAATCTCACTGCCACACCCTACCACCTTGTCTAAACTTGCAGTGTTATGCTGCCAAGAGACTCTGAGCAGTCCAAAGTAGCACCTTAGATGAGCGTCCTATGTAAGAGACACATGCAGTCAGACTTAGCTGGGTCCTAAACTACTGAGCATTTGGTTTGGATCAGAAGGCAGTTTTTCTTCCATGTGGCAAGTTTTACTGTGCAAAGTCTGCCACGATAATGAACTTTCCATGAGTCACACAGATGACTTCTCTATAGCAGTTTTTTTTTCTTTTTTAGTTTGCAGCCACTCATACACTTTTGCACATACTTGCTGGAGATTGTATTCTTTGTTGCCACAGAGTAGAGAGTAACATAGCAACAAATGTAAAAAAAAAACATGTATTAACAAGTTAACATGTGAAAACTTGTTTGTTTTTAGTGTTGACAGACTACCTAAATTACTAATCTACATACAGGCAAGAATGATGAAATCTCCTTAAATTCGCAATTTTGCCTTATTTGGGAATTTTTGTAGAGGAAATTGTTTTGGCAGAAATTCAGGAAGTTTTAAATTTGACATATTTTAAGCTTTATGACTCATAAGTAAGTCGTGTACACAGTTTTTTGTTTTTCTCTCTTTTATATGTTTTGGAAGTGTTCTTTAGGCCTATGTTAAGTCTGTCTCTTAAGATCTCAGTGACTATGTGACAAAGGAAATGCCAGCAGATATTTTGGCATGAAAATAAATAAATAACAAATAAAAAGGACTGGAATGTCATTTTAGGATTATATCTGCTGAAAGAAGGTTTAAATACTCCAAAATGATGACAAACCAGTGCCAGCAGCCCTCTGAAGTATGTTTTGTTAATGCAATAGGTCAGTCATCAAAAAACAGGGTTATCAGGACTGTAACACAAAGTAGTATGATTTATTTTGTGATTATGACAGATGACTGTACAATTCCAAAGTGTTACACAACAGGCAGGTTAATCTCCATATGATGTTGAGTCCTGTCCACATGGTGAATATATCAGCTGTGATGATGCTGAGCAAACAGAATGTGCTGTTACTGTTACTGGTGTGTATGCTTGTGATGTAAATTACTTATATTACACTCTTACTCACTTTGCATTGTGTGATTCACTACAGAAGTTGTAGACAAGCTGTACATAAACTAAGGCAGTACAGAAGAGTTGTGTTCTCAGGCGTTCCACATCTGAAGATGCTTTTTTTGTCCCCTCTGCCTGGCACATAAGTCTCCAGCTTGGTGTAATTGCTTCCAGCTGTTTTCCCCTCTACTTCCTTCTCAGTGTGTCCTAACGTTGTATATAAGCTTTTGGATCTGCTGTACAGTAACCAGGATTTAAAGGGGACGTATCATGGAAAACTTGGACGCACTTTAATGTTTGCAGCACAGTTCATTAGACATCACAACCACAAAAAAACTGTGATTTAAGTAAAAATTAGGATATGAAGTAAAGATCATGTTCCATGAAGATATTATGTAAATTTCCTACCGTATATATATTAAAACTTAATTTTTGATTAGTAATATGCATTGCTAAGAACTTCATTTGGACGACTTTAAAGGCGTATTTCTCAATATTTCGATTTTTTTGCACCCTCAGATTTGAGATTTTCAAATAGTTGTATCTCAGCCTCAAACCATCTTATTTAGATTAGCTTTCAGATAATGTATAAACCTCAATTAAAATATATATATTTATGACTGGTTTTGTGATCCAGGGTCACATATTAGAATGATTTCTGTGGGATCATGTGACACTGAATAAAATTACTAGTAATAGCTGCTAAAAATTGAACTTTAAAATCATATAAGTTTTAAATTGTAAAAGTTGTTTTTAACTGTATTTTTGATCAAATACATGCAGCTTTGGTGAGCATAAGAGACATTTTTTTCAGAAGTATGAAAAATCTTACTGGCCCCAAACTTTTGAACTTTTGGTATTGCTCAGGATATTTGTAGACAAAAAAAAGGTTTCAAAATGTTTATTGTACAATACAAAGATGCTGTTTTATCTTGGACATCTGTATTTTCTCCATGTCGAAATCTGGTGGTTGAAAACCTGAACTACCTGAATGACTAATCTATATACAGGCATTTAAGAATGATTATTGCTTTAAATGCTTTTGAAGAAAAGTCTCATATTTTCACCAAGGCTGCATTTATTTGATCAAAAATACAGTAAAAACGGTAATAATGTTAAATAATATTACAATTTATAACTTCTATGATGTCAAAGCTGAATTTTCAGCAGCTATTACTCAGTAATTATATTCAGTGTCACATGATCCCTCAGAAATCATTGTAATGTGTTCATTTGGTGTTCAAGAAACATGTCTTAGTATTATCAATTTTGAAATAAGGTTGTGGTATGGGGTTAGATCTCTGCACTGTATTTTTCCTCTTCCTCATTGGTAATGCAGGGAATGTTGTGACTGGTTGTCAAGGCAGCCAATCAGAATTTAGCAGCCTCATCTCTGATTGGCTGGAATTATGGCATATTGTAACACTGGTTTGTGTTAAGCAAGCGAGCCATCATTTAGAGAGCACTGAGGGTGGGCATCAGGGGAGCAAGCTAGTGAAACGTTGCACGTGCAAAAGAGAAGGTCTGCACACATCCAAAAACTTATTTTAAATGCAAAATTGATTTTCGTGCGCTCAAAATACTTTATTCTTTTTGAGACTGACATTTTCTCCACAAAACTCGGTTCGCGTGCGTGCAAAATGCACTTTTGCATGTTCAAAATATGATCTTTTGCGCTCAGAATTGTGGCAGAGATCTAACCCCATAGTTGTGCTGCTAAATATTTTTGTGGAATGCTTTTTTTAATCAATTTAATTATATAGATTAGTGATTCAAGTAGTCTGTCAACACTGAAATCAAACAAGTTTTCAACCACTGGATTTCGACATGGGTACTTCATAGAACTTGATCCCAAACTTTTGAACTTTTGGTATTGTTCAGTAGAATTGTTGATAGAAGAAGTTCAAAATGTTCATTGTTCAACAGAATACAAGGATGCTGTTTTATCTTTGACATCTGTATTTTCCCCAATGTCGAAATACGGTAGTTGAGCCCACCCAAGCTAAGTCTTGTTGCTGTGTCACCCTGATTCATCAGCCATTGCAAAATTACAAATGGTCTCTTTCAGGTGTCTTTGTAAGCTCTTAGTCAGAGAGTTCTTGACTGAACTTGTCGTGGGTGAGAAAAGCAGAAGTGAAATTGAATAACCGAATGTCATAACCTTTTTTTGTCACCCTATTTTTAATTTGAAGTAGTGAACCAACGTTTTAACAGTGGAAGTTTTCAGCATGTGATTATTTACTCAATATATAACAGTACAAACAAAAGCCAATTTGTTTAAAAAGTAAAGTTTGCTTCCCTGTTTAGTATTGTTTTCTTCTGCTTTCTAGATTTATTGGTTCTGCAAAGATCTCTCTTAAAGAATTGGCTGCTGGTCAGACCAGATCTCTTCCTTCCAAGAACGTTCCTCTCATTAATGAGAAGAAACAGGAAATTGGGGTAAATATTTTTGTACATTATAGACTAAAGCAAAAATAATGATGTTGACTACATAGCATAACTGTATTTCTCTGCATTTACTACTTTAGGCAACTATCAGTTTAACAATTGGTTATGATCCTCCTCCAAGTACTGTTCCGAACCCAAATGATCAAAACATGGCAGATGGCCAGACTGGAGAAACTGCAGGTGTTTTTATTTTTTTATTTTCTTACATCTTACTGTCCTACATAAACTGTTGTTCTTTTTGTAACCAGTTTAACCAGGTTAGACCTCCCTACAGAGCTGCAGGAAGATTTTAAGCATTTGTGTTTACATACAGTATGGAAATGACTGATGCAAATGAGAGAAGGAACATGGAACACTCAGAAACAAAAAAGACTACCACAGCCTGCCACACTGTCTCTGTGTGCTTTACAATAGTGATGTTTTATATTGTAACTAAGCTGGAAAACGAGGACATTCAGAAATCAATACAATATTGCAGTCAAAATTACTGTATGAACATTAACATGTAACCTCCCACATTTACATATCAACACCTACGTATACAGTATTCAGCAACTTGGCTAGGCTTTGCTTTTTGAAGTCAACAAAAGTCATCTAGAAGTCTTTAAGGTACAGTAGCAAAAACTGAGGTCACTGGGCTCGTACCTTTTCAACCGGTACAGCTTTGTACCTTATTTAAACCTTAAAGGATGCATATTAGTACCATATTAGTGTACGTATTAGTCCCTAAATGGTGCATTTTAGGTGCAGTTCAGTATTATTTGTCTTTTTATGTTATTTTTATGTTTATTTATGTTTATGCACAATTTTTTATTTATATCTGCTGGCTTTGGTTCTAGTTGGTGAAGAGGAGAAAGGTGTTGATAGTGATGAGGATGCAGTTGTTGGGACTGAGCCAGGGGCACCTGGAGTTTCTCCCTCTGGACAGCCCAAAAAGATGGTCCGTACAACTCGAAAGCGACAAAGAACTTTGGCCAACAAACCTCAAGATTTCCAGGTATGTATTCCTCTTGCTAAACATCCTATATGAGAAGTTGCTGAGCTTTTAGCTTTAATCTGCTGACATTGTTATTTGTACTTAGATCCGTATTCGAGTAATTGAGGGTCGACAGTTACCCGGCAATAACGTAAAGCCAGTCGTCAAAGTAAGTGTGTGCGGACAGACACACAGAACAAGGATCCGAAGAGGAAACAATCCGTTCTTTGATGAGGTATTTCGGTTTTCAGTGTGCCCATCTGACTTTGTTAACAAAGAATGCTTAAAGGGATAGTTTACCCAAAAATGAAAATTCTGTCATTAATTACTCACCCTCATGTCGTTCCAAACTCGTAAGACCTTCGTTCATCTTCAACACAAATTAAGATATTTTTGATAAAATCTCTGAGCTTTCTGACCCTGCAAAAACAGCTGCGCATCTGACAAGTTCAAGGCCTAGAAAGGTAGTAAGGACATTGTAAAAATAGTCCATGTGACATCAGTGGTTCAGCCATAATGTTATGAAGCTACAAGAATACTTTTTGTGTGCGAAGAAAACAAACAAACAAAAAGAACTCTTGTGAATACAAAATTCTTAAATAAAAACTGTCGTGAACATGTGTCGAAGACTGACAAGGAAGAGAAGAAATTGTTGAATAAAGTTTTTTTTTGTTTTCTTTGTACACAAAAAGTATTCTCATAGCTTCATAAAATTACGGTTGAAACTGAAGACACATGGACTATTTTAATGATGTCCTTACTGCCTTTCTGGGCCTTGAATATGGGAGTTGTGTTGCTGTCTATGCAGGGTCAGGAAGCTCTCAGATTTTATCAAAATATCTTAATTTGTGTTCCAAACATAAATGAAGGTCTTATGGGTTTTAACGACATGAGGGTGAGTAATTAATGACAGAATTTAAATTTTTGGGTGAACTAAAGTCAATACATCTTTTTGGTCAATACATGTTTTTTTCCTACAGAGAAACCTTTCTTTCTCTGGACTGCTCCATGGCTTTGGTCTGCTTCTGCTTCACTCTGCACTGCACCTGTTTTGGCTAAAAACCGCGCTCACTTCCTTCTTTTTGCCTTGATATTTCTGTCACTCTCACACTTTCCTAAGTGAGTCTACAACCTCTTAATTTCACATACATATTCAGTTGAGGCTACTTTAACCAAAAGTTCTGTTTTTGTTAGCTTTTCATGGCCTGTGAGAGCCCTGTGTTGTGAATATAATTTTGATGATGTTTCTACAGATTTTCTTCTACAATGTCAACATGCTGCCTTCTGAGCTTTTCGATGAGAGCATCATGATCCGGGTAAGATGGGTCTTGAAATGGTCCTGGCACAATACAAACTTCACAAGTAGAACATGTTCCTTGATCAGCATTCTGTCAACCAGATGCTAAACTCTGAAGACACTGATTGGTTGATAACAATGTTGATCGATGATGATCAAACCAGGATGAGGATCCAGGAGCATGTCCTGTTTGTGCAAATCATGTTAAAGGAGAAGTTCACTTCCAGAACAATTTACAGATAATGTACTCACCCCCTTGTCATTCAAGATGTTCATGTCTTTCTTTCCTCAGTTGTAAAAAAATTGTGTTTCAGGATTTTTTTCCATATAATGGACTGATATGGTGCCCTGATTTTGAACTTCCGAAATGCAGTTTAAATGCAGCTTTAAACGATTGTAAAGATCCCAGCCGAGGAATAAGGGTCTTATCTAGCGAAACGATCTGTTATTTGCATTAGAAAAATTCAATTTAAATACTTTTTAATCTCAAATGCTCGTCTTGTCTTGCTCTCCCTGAACTCTGTGTATTCTGACTCAAGACAGTTAGGGTATGTCAAAAAACTCTAATCGTATTTTCTCCCACAACTTGAAAAATCTCTTCAAAATCATCCTACATCGCTGCAGAAGTACTGACCCAGTCTTTGCAATGTGAACATGCAAAGAGGATCAAATACCCTTAACAAAATGTACAAGGTAAATCAGCGATATAGGACGATTTTGAAGTTGAGGGAGAATATGAAATGGGAGTTTTTCGACATACCCTAACTGTCATGAATCGGAAAAAAGTAGAGGTTGGGAAGAGCAAGACAAGACGAGCGTTTGACATTAAAAAGTATATATATTGTATTATTTTTATGAAATAACCGATCATTTCACTAGATGAGACCCTTCTTTAACTGCATTTGGGATCGTTTGAAGCCACATTTAAACTGCATTTTGGAAGGTCAAAATTGGGGCATCGTATCAGTCCATTATATGGAGAAACATCCTGAAATGTTTTTTAAAAAAAACACAATTTCTTTACAACTGAAGAAAGAAAGACATAAACATCTTGGATGACAAAGGGGTGAGTACATTATATGTAAATTGTTGTTCTGGAAGTTTTAATATAGTTTTATATTTGCTGCTAAGAGAGTTTGTACTTTCATCTGTAGTTCATATTATGGTTGCAGCTTTTTATTGTCTGTCTTGTAATAGATATATTTCTCTCTTAAATCCAGGTGTATAATGCCTACTCCCTCAGAGCAGACAGTCTTATGGGGGAGTTTAAGGTATGCTTTCATATAAACCATGCAATCCTAATGTCATTTGAATATATTTTCCATGTGTTTATGATTTGGTTGGAATCTTGATATCTAATTTCTTTGATGTTGAGTATGTGTCCTTACAAATTCTTTCGAACTTTGTTTTAACAGCTGGATGTCGGCTATGTCTATGATGAACCTGGTATGTGAATAATTTGGCTGTTGGATTCTAAACTATTAAATTGTGCAACATAATGAAAATTGTGTAACAGTTAAACATTTAAAACTTTCTCATGCCAGGCCATTCTTTGATAATCTGTGATGTGTCTGACAGGACATGCAGTCATGAGAAAGTGGTTGCTGCTAAGTGACCCTGATGACTCAGTCTCTGGGGCCAGAGGCTACCTGAAAGTCAGCATGTTGATAGTGGGCACAGGAGACGAGCCACCGGTAAGCTCCCAAGTACACATCACTCTGAAAGTTTAAAAGTTAAAACATTGACATCCGACATATATTTCTTAACTATGCTGTCGAAAGTTGTAAAAAGACTGGAAATATAATAATTAGTTTTAAATGTTCAGATCCTGAATTTGAATTAAAATGAGGAACCAAATGGATTGTGCAAATATGGAGATTAAGTATTTCACTTTCAACATGAATTACCTAAAAAAAAAAAAACCATTTGCATTTAGGGTAAATTAGAACAGTCTGGGAAATTAGCTGTTCTTTGTTTTTTTTGTTTTTTTAATAAACATGCAAATTTAGATAAGTGTCATTTTAATTTTTTTTTATTAATATAGTTTTTTTTAATATGTTAATATTAGTTATCTATTAATAATACATAAAAATAAAAATAAAATAAAATAAATAAAATAATTAATATTACACTGGGTTGTCCAAAAAAACTGTCAAACTTGGTCTTGACTGATGTGTGATATCTATGATTAACTTGTTGGTCAGGCGGAAAAGCGAGAAGCCAACGAGGAACAGGATGACATTGAAAGTAACTTGCTGCTGCCAGCTGGAATTGCTTTACGATGGGCTACGCTGAGTCTGAAAGTCTACCGTGCTGAAGACATGCCACAAAGTAGTCATGACAGCAACACACAGCTGAAATCTAAATACTCCCATTTCTATTCCCATAGTCTGTAACATGCGTCTTCTGTCACTTTGGTCATTTTCAGTGGATGATGCATTTGCCCAGACAGTAAAGAGCATGTTTGGTGGAACAGATGATAAGAAAAATTTGGTGGATCCTTTTCTAGAAGTCAGTTTTGCTGGCAAAAAGGTAAAAACAAAAAAAAAGATGTTTACCAAAAAAGAATAGGATTGATTTGTAAAGAATTGTGATGAATTGCTTCATTTTGGTCTTTTAAGGTGTGTACAAAGATTGTAGAGAAGAATGCGAATCCAGAGTGGAATCAGCTGATTCACCTGCAGATTAAGGTAGGAAACTAGGTTAATAGGTTAACTAGATTTTCATGTAAAATGCTTAGAATGCTTTTCAGAACAATGGTGGTTGAAGTGAATAGTATAATATTTCTTCAATCTTTCCTTTTAGTTCCCATCAATGTGTGAACGCATCAAACTTACTGTATTTGACTGGTAAGTGCTTTATACAACTTATAATTTTACAGCTCTGACCTATACACTACTATTCAAAAGTTTTAGGGCCAGATTTACTAACAGCTTGCACCAGTGCAAACCCTCTTTTGGCATTAAAATAATACTGTCAGGATTTACTAAAGATGCGCAGTGAAGAATTAGATCTGAAAAGGCGTGGACGCAGTTATTTTTGTGCCTGACCTTACTGAATATGCATTTGTAGGAGTAGCCCTTCAGATGCAAAATTAATGGGAGGAGAGTATTAAAATGAATCACGCAATGTGATTTACTAATGTTTGCACTTGTCTAATTACTGGTATTTGCGCCGTTATTTAACACCCCCAAAAAAGCATGTCTTAAACTATGTTGCGCTTAAAATGGCTGCAATTTTTGTTACAATTGCAACAGAGTACAGAAGAGTGCGTGGTAGTTGGCGCCAGTAGCCTTGTGGTTAGCGCGCAGACATATAGCACAGCTGTGCTTGCAGCGACCCGAGTTCGAATCCCATCTTGCTCCGCTCTCTCTGCCATCTACTTTCCTGTTATCTCCCTACTGTCCTGTCCAATAAAGGCACAAAAAGCCCCAAAAAATAAAATAAAAAAAGAAGAACAATGCGTGGTAGAAGGGAGAGGTTTTTTCCACATGTATTAATTAATTTGGAGTGCCAGAGGAACACATTATACGAAAATATTGTTTGCCAAACTATGTTATTTTTAATTTGCTGCAGAAAATAAAAGGCGACTTAGAACCCTTAAAAAGGAGGAGACCTGCAATACCAGGTCTATCAAAACTTCTTGCAACCCTTTAATTTTTGTACTCCGGTTCTGTTCAATGTACTGTGGCTTCTTTATTCTTTATTTGCAACTATGCTAATTTGTGCTGCACTTGGCATATTGCATTGGTCGATATGTAAATGAGATGTTGTCTGTGTTCTTTAATTTGCGCATTTTCAGTAAATCACTCGCATTTGGAATTGCGCTTTCACGCTAATTTGCCCTGTTTAGTAAATCTGGCCCATAGTTTTCTATTTTAATGTATTAAATTAAAAATTCATTACTGAGATGGCAAACCTTAATTTTTTTTAGCAGTCATTAGCTACTCCAGTCTTCAGTACCACATGATCGTTCAGAAATTATTCTAATGATGTGGTTGGTGCTTGACTCTTGACTCTTGTCTTTTACAGGGATCGGCTGTCAAGGAATGACGTTATTGGGACAACCTACCTTAATCTGACAAAAATAGCATCATCTGGGGGGGAAATTGAGGGTAGGGTTCTCTGTTTGTGTCTCATGAGGTGGACGTGTGGAGTAATTTCGATTTTACTGTAGAATATTAATGAATTAGGGTAATGAATTGAATTTTTCCTTCACAATACAAACTTATTTTTAAAATAAAACTTGCATAACAGAACTTTCAGATAAATGTTTACTGTTGAACAGTATGCATCCTGTCTAAAACTCGATTTCTTCACCAGAATCACCCTCAGAAAATGGACTGCCTCCTTCCTTTAATGGTATTGTGAATCTTATTAAATCTCTTGATTTTTTGTTTTTATTTTATATTTTACTTTTGACTACCAGTCAAAAGTTTTTGGACAGCAATATTTTTAATGTTTTTTAAAGAAGTCTCTTCCGCTCACCAAGCCTGCATTTATTTGATCCAAAGTGCAGTAAAATTTTGAAATATTTTTAAAAATATATTTTTTTTAAATATTTAAAATAACTGTTTTCTATTTGAATATATTTTAAAATGTAATTCATTCCTGTGATTTCAAAGCAGAATTTTGTACTCCAGTCACATGATCCTTCAGAAATCATTCTAATATTCTCATTTGCTGAAACATTTGTTATTATTATTATTATTATTATTATTAATTATATTATCGTTATCATTATTATTATTATTATTATTATTATGTTAAAAAAAATTCAGGTTTCTTTAAAGAATAGAAAGTTCAGAAGAACAGCATTTATCTGAAATAGAAATATTTTGCAATATTATGAATGTCTTTATCATCACTTTTGATCAATTTAAAGTATCCTTGCTAAGTAAAAGTATTAATTTCTATAACTAATTCCAAAATTATACTGACTCCAAGCTTTTGAATAGTATAGTGTATAATGTTACAAAAGCTTTTTATTTCAGATAAATGCTGATCTTTGGATTATTCTGTTCATCAACGAATCCTGAAAAAATGTACTCAACTGTTTTAAATATCATTAATAATAATAATAATAATAATTAGAATGATTTCTGAAGAATCATGTGACACTGAAAAGTGGAGTAAGGATGCTGAAAATGTAGCTTTGGTCACAGGAATAAATTACATTTTAAAATATATTCAAATAGAATATAGAGTTATTTTAAATAGTAAAAATATTTTACAATATTACTGTTTTTGAAGTAAATAAATGCAGGCTTGGTGAGCAGAAGAGACTTCTTTAAAATCTTTAAGATTAAAAATTTTAAAGCTTACTGTCCAAAAATTTTTGACTGTTTGTGTAGTTTAGATGTTAATATACTCAAAAATAAAAACCCTCTTTAATGTCCAGCATTTGACATGTAAACTTCAGGCAACTTTATAAATGTGTTTGGGGCATTCAAAACAACAGCTAGGAGTGTTTAAGAAACCTGTTTGAATACAATCATTATTTTTGCAGTTACATTTGTGGCACTATTGGTGTAGAATTGTTAAAATTGGATGTGTATTTGTATTTTTTAATGTAATATCAATACTTTTATGATTTTTAAATTTCAGTTGTCTTGTGTTGATTTACTGGTCATCTCAACATACCTCTAACCGATTTTCTTATTCAGTGGACACCACAGAATCTGAGGTTGGATTTCTTCCAGCTTTTGGGCCTTGTTATGTTAACCTTTATGGAAGTCCAAGAGAATTTACTGGCCTACCTGACCCATATGAGGATCTGAACTGCGGCAAGGTGAGTATTGTAAAGAAAAATGCAGAGAGCTACAATATAAAACATAATAAATACCGGCCAACCCCAGCAATAATCTGAGAAGGAAAACATTTCTGCAACACCCTGACTTTGAAGATAATAATGCCATGCACTGTTTGCTTTGCATAAAAAATTCAACAAACAAATGCAGTCATTTCACATTCACAGCATCAGATGTTTGTTGCACAATCCATGGCAGTTGTCAGAGCTGTTAAACTCAGGCTGTGTGTTTCAGGGTGAAGGGGTGGCATATCGGGGAAGGGTTCTGATCGAGCTTTCCACTCAACTGGATGACAAAACTGACAAGAAAGTGGAAGACATTTCAAATGATGACATTTTGGTGGCACAGGTAACAGCACGCATTTCTCACACCATTGCTTCACTGAAACATTCATCTAATTATGTATTCATTGACTACATTGACATTCATTGATTTTATTGACAGAAAAGACAATGGAATTGAGATCACAATCATTCCTTTGGCAGAACAGAACTAAAAATTCTTCTTTTATCCTCTTTCACTGTGCAGAAGTACCAACGGAGAAGGAAGTATTCCTTATGTGCCGTGTTCCACAGTGCCTGTATGCTTCAGGAGCCTGGAGAACCTATTCAGTTTGAGGTCAGCATTGGAAACTATGGAAATAAACTGGACTCCACATGCAAACCTCTGGCCTCCACCACTCAGTATAGCTGTGCTGTGTTTGATGGTAAGATTCTAAACAGATACAAATAGTCCAAACATGAGCCACTTGTAACCTGCATTATTTTGCTTGTCATTTTTTTTTCATAGGAAATAACTATTATTACCTGCCCTGGGCTGATTCTAAGCCTGTTGTTATCCTCACATCTTTCTGGGAGGACATAAATCACCGTTTGGATGCAGTGAACATCATTCTCTATATTTCTGACCGATTGGTATGATTTTAATGCATTTTCATGCCATGGAGCAAACAGATGAATGATTCAGAGCAGTCACATATTTTGTATGTGACTCTTTCTTTAGCAATCCAACGTCGTCTCTCTGAAGACGGCGCTTCTGGCTAAAGTGTCCGACTCTCGCCTAGCTGAGATTTGGCTGAGACTTATCACCCAGCTCATCGATGACCTTTCCAGGTAAATGCCAGGGGGTAAACTTTCTTATCTTCTTCTGTTTTATTACTTAGAAGTGCCCTTGGAACAGTGTTGAACTAGACAACAAAATAACTATAATGTTTGCTTTTATTTTTTAATAATAAAAATGAAGACATGATGAAATAGATGAATTTCGATGATAATTAAATAATGCTGAGTCATATTAAAGTAAACAACTGAATCACATTGGTGATAAAATGTGAAAACATGAACACAGGACATTTCACGTAAAACATTTCATGAACTACATAAGGTACAGTGGGCTAAAATAAATAAACATAGCAATAAAACTAAAACAACAAAAAAGTCAAATGTAAAAATGTGAAAATGAACACAACCTTGTGACTAACTTTATTTACCTACCATGTCAGACATGTGACTTGAATCTTGTTGCTGTTAGTTACCGGTTACCAGATTTGGAGGCTAAGCCGAATCTGACAGCGCTTGATATTCAGATCAAGAATCTGCGTGACAAAACCATGGCCAGTGTTAAAGAGGCGGCTATTCGCATGAGGGAGGAGGCTGTTGATGTTAGAGCCACAATGCCTGATATAGAGGACTGGCTGGAACGACTACAGCAGATCACAGAGGAGGTTTGGCATTGCTTTGTTATTGATCTTATACTACTGAGAACTAAGAGAATGTTATGTATCCAAAAGTCAGATCTACATAATTAAAAGCTCTTGTTTGTTTGAATTCACAATACAGCCTCAGAACAGTATGCCTGATGTTATCATATGGATGCTGAGAGGAGAGAAACGTGTGGCTTACGCCCGAATCCCAGCCAATCAGGTTCTCTACTCCACCCAGAGCGAGCAGGCTGTCGGCAAGTACTGCGGCAGGACGCAAAGCATCTTTATGCAGGTAAAAAGGATAGTTAGACTAGTGCCACAACATGACATGACATTTTTTTTCAGGTTTATACATGTATAAAAAAAATTATATTTTAGGGTCATTTTGCTGGTAAACCTTTCTTTTTAGCTAGTTTTTCATCATTTTTAATTAATTTTAATTTTTACATACAGGTATTTGATGTAGTCAATAAATAATATGTCATAAAATATTCAGTAATAATTATTAAGTGTAATATTAAAGTATAATTCTAGAAAATCAATAACAATTTAATTAAAGCAAGGACTCACCAATATTCTGACTTTTATTTTTTTTTCAATATTTAAGAATAAATCTATAGCTACACACTGCCAGTCAAAAGTTTGGAATCAGTATGATTTATCATGATATAAGAAGTTTTTTTATGCTCATCGAGGCTGCGTTTATTTGATGAAAAATACAGGAAAAAAATAATATTGTGAAATATTATTACAATGTAAAATAACATTTTTCTATTTTAATATACATTAAAATCTAATTTATTCCTGTGATCAAAGCTGAATTTTCAGCATCATTACTCCAGTATTGTGTCACATGATCCTTCATAAATCATTCTAATATGCTGATTTATTATCAATGTTGAAACAGGTGTGCTGGTTAATATTTTTTTGGAACCTGTGATACTTTTCTTTGAATAAGTTAAAAAGAGCAGCATTTAAAATAGAAATATTTTCTAACAATATACACTACCATTTAAAAGTTATGCATCATAGGAATAAATTACATTTTAATGTATATTAAAATAGAAACCATTATTTTATATTCTAATAACATTATTTATTATTTCCTAAATTAATACAATAATCAATTAAATTCAATTAAAAATTTAAACTTCTTGTTTTCAGTACCCAATGGACAAAAACAAAGGTCTCAAGATCCCTGTGCAGCTGCGTGTGAACATGTGGCTGGGTCTGTCTGCACATGAGAAGAAATTCAACAGCTTTGCAGAAGGAACATTCAGCGTGTATGCAGAGATGGTTAGTAAATGTGAACACTGAAGTGAACACTGGAATTTTTTGTGGCCTGTTGTGTGTAACTTCCCTTAGCAACATTATGACGACCCTTCTGTTCTCCTGTGTCAGTATGAGAATCAGGCTCAGGTTTTTGGGAAGTGGGGAACCACAGGTCTGGTTGGCCGGCATAAGTTTTCGGATGTGACAGGAAAAGTAAAACTGAAGCAGGAACGTTTCATGCCACCCAGGAGCTGGGAGTGGGAAGGAGACTGGTTCATTGACCCTGAGCGCTGGTAAGCCACATATGAATGCAACATATGCACAATTTCAATATGAATATATCTTTTGGTATGATTAGTGTGGTTATTGAGCTTTACTTTTTAGCACCCACTCAGCTTAAACTACACTGCACTGCAAAAAAAGTATTAATCAGTATTTTGTCTTTTTACACAATATCTGAAGTATAAAATGATTAATGATTACATGGTTAATTTTCATAAGGGCCACTGGCCAAATATTTTGTCTTTTTAAGAAAAAAAAGTTTACATTAAAAAAAAAAAGAAACAATTTGCTAATGAGGTATTAATAATAAATCTTAAAAAATATACACAATTAGATATTTAAAAATTCAGTTTTGCTTCTCAAATAAATGTATCTTATATTAAGAATGTTTAAATATTTTTACACTGGTATATTGTTTTTTTTTTTTACTTTTTCTGTACACCGCTGAAAATGTGTGTGAATGTACACTACTATTTACAAGTTTTTGTTCAGTAAAATTAAATAATAATAATAATAATAAAAACACAGTAAATATATATATTTAATATTATTGCAAATCATAATAACTATTTTCTATTTTAATATATTTTAAAGTTTATTTATTATTGTGATGGTAATGCTGAATTTTCAGCAGCGATTACTCCACATGATCCTTTAGAAATCAAATATGCTGATTTAGTGCTTAAGAAACTATGTTATTATTAGTGTTAAAACAGTTGTAGATCATTTGTAACATTATAAACATTTTACTTACTATTTCCTTGCTACATAAAAATATTAAATTCTATTCATTCTTATTAAAAAAAAAAAAAGCTTACTGACCCAGTGGTTTTAAAGGGTAGTATGTTATTAATGACTCTGTGGTTTAGGTAAAGTGGGTTAAAATCTATTTAGTTTTGCCTAGCACACAATCAGAGGAAGCTGTGGTAGTTGGCATACAGCCACAGTCAGCCTTGCTGTAACATAAACATAGTCTTTTTGCCAGGCTCTCTCTGCTCTGTGTTTATATAATCAGCTCTTCTGGGCCTCTTATATTGACCCCACTCCCTACCCTGTAGGGAGTCATGGCCTTGGCTGAGTGTTTAACTGTGTACTGCATGTTGAAATAAATGTCACTAACGCCTCATCTGTGTGTTCTGTGCTTGAATCAGTCTGCTTACAGAGGCTGACGCAGGCCATTCTGAATTTACTGACGAGGTCTACCAAAACGAAACTCGCTTCCCTGGTGGAGAATGGAAACCTGCTGCTGAACCTTTCACTGATGTGGTGAGTGAACAAGCACTGCAGAGTCAAGGAGAAAGAACAACTTTTAAATGTCACAATGTCTGCATTTTGAATTTGAATTCTGAAAACAGTATGGACATTTGAAACAGCCAAACTTTACCACTTACTGTGGTCTCATAGAAACTTCACAACCACATGCCTCAATTTTAGATCACTGGGTGGTAATACACTGGATGGTGCAGGTTTTGTAAAGGAATAATTCATGCAGAAATGAGAATTATGATTAGGGTTGGGTACCGAAACCCAGTGCCAATACGGCACCGGTACCCATGTGACCGGTGTGTACCGGACCGAATCAAGTATACCCAGCTGCAGCCTGCAGAATGGGGTGGGGCTGCACAAATGCTTTCATTGGCTAATGACATGTAATGACGTAGTCAACTCCGTAAACAGGAAATGCGGTTATGAGCATAGTTCAAGCTACGATTCATTCGTGATATTAAATATCTGTTACATATAAAATATTAAACAATATGTTATAAATTCGTTAATTATCTACATGTGATATTAATAAATGGTTAAGTTGGCTAATGACACGTAATGACATAGACACCTCTGTAAACAGGAAATGCGGTAAAGAGCACAGCTGAAGCTATATATAGAGAGAGAGCGAGAGAGAGAGAGAGAGAGAGAGAGAGAGAGAGAGAGAGAATATCATTCGTGATATTAACTTACATACAAAAATAAACAATATATTATGAATTCGTTTATTATCTACATGTAATATTAATCTATACCAAACATAATACATTATGTTTTCATTCATTATTTTGGGCAAAATTTCATTATTATTTCTAAGCAAGCATCCACTTCCTGCTTTCGACCTGTCATATCTTTGTGCATTAAGAACTGTATATCGCAACGATTAATGTTTATTTGACAATTTAAATTATTTATGGGTTTTTATTTTTATTTACGCATTTACTTGTATTTAATGTATTTTTTTTTTGTCACCAACTCAACACTTAAAGTTTCTTTGAAAATGTTGTCTTAGAATTATGAATTGATAAAGTGCCATTTTTATAAGAACTACATGACAGCTATTGCTTTGTTCTGATAACAAAACCTTTCACAATAAATTATGTGTACATGTACAGATAAAATATAGAGATTACCTCATGATAAAGAAAGTTGGAAGTCCAAAAGCATTGGACTAAACAACATATGAAGAAGAATAAACTCAAAGAACATGAAGATAATGCAGTTTGAGTATTTCATTTTATTGGTCATACAAAACAGCAGTTTAACATCACTGTTTTATTAGCAGAGGCCCACCTGTTGTGTCTTCCGTTGTTTACACGAGGACAGTCTTATTTTAAATGCCTGAACTGTCGATTGAAATATTTGTCTTCTGGTGCTATGACACGGATGTAGAAGCATTGGTTCATCAACATGCATGATCACTAGTTAAATTTAAATACTGCATTCATGGGGTGTCAGAATGATCAGAAAATTTATTTACTGAATGAGCAAACTCACGTGAACGTCGGAAAGCTTTGATGATAGAAATCCAAGACATCTTTGTAGTTGCTATCCATTTTCACATTTCGAATGTAAAAAGCACAAATCGTCCGGAAATGAGACCATCCGAGAAGGGCGTGAATGCTGCAACTATTGTTACACTTGCTCTGACTGCAGCAGGTGGTTTGCCGTTAGCTTAGCTAGCTACATTAAACGCGTCTAACTTAAAATGCCCAAAACTAAACATTCTAAAGTGTGGCTATATTTCACGAGAAATGATTCGGACACTGCGACGTGCAGCAAATGTTTTACAGCAGTTGCGTGTGAAGGGGAAAATGCGTCAAACCTAATGAAACATTTGATGGTATGTGGAATAAACTTGAAAGCAGAGGGATGCACCGTGTTTGACAGTTTGCAGACATCAGCTGGAGAGGTGTCGTATTTTGCCAGAGACGGCAAATATGTGATGCGATCTAGGAAAACCCAACACATGGTGAAATTTTACCTTTTTTAGGTTTTGACACCATATGAAAGCTGAGTTCAGGCCCCTTTCCAAAACTTTTATTTTTTACATAACCTACGTTATGGCTATCTTAGGTTGGCTGATAGCGATGATTTTCAGGAATGGGATTTTGAGAAAAACGGCTTTAAAGTGAGACGGCTTTCACTTTACGGGTTTAACGAGAGCTGTCTTTCAAGTTAGGAGAGCTACTGCATCATTAGACAAACAGACTAACGTTTGTTTTCCGTTGATCACCCATTTTATGTTTAGTAAATAATGCAGCCTACCTTGTAGTAAAAGCGAGCGCAGCGCAACTGTTCGCGCACTGTGCATAAAACAAGACTGTCATCGGACGACTCCTCTTTAGTAACTTCATCATCCGATCCTTCATCTCTGGATGTGAAATAGCCCGTAACATCATTTAGGGCACTGACATCACCAAAACTGAGCAGACTGAGACGAGTAAGATCAGTTAAGTGAGCAGCTGCAGTACTTTAGAGGGCGTTGTTGTTGTGCTCCGCCATTTCACGATATTAAAATAAATAAATAAATAAATAAATAAATTACTTTGCTTGCCGTACTTTACACAGGACTGGTGGAGAATGTGAACTGATACGCCTTTACTAAATATGTTACGTGGTTTATTTTGATAGGTTAACTGTTTTTGTGGTGTTAAGGGAAAGCACCGCAGCGCGTTCTTAACATAGGAGAAAGACAGTCATTTCTGCTTGCCGCAATAAATGTCTATTTTTCTGCACTAAACAAGTGAATTTCGAAGAGATATTTTCAGAGATGATAGACAAGATGTTATAGAATAATAATTTAATGAAAAACGAATTTCCTGAAAGCGTCCCACCGCGACATCCGACGGGTTTTCCCAGATCTCATCACATATAGTCATATTTCTGCAAAAGAATTGCTGAAATTTTAAGCTGTTAAATTATTGTAGTTGGGTTAGGTGGCTTAGGTTTTATTGTTGTTGCGTTTTGCATTGACTTAATAATGTATAGTACTACTTCTTTTTTTTTTTTTTTTACTTTTAATACATTGTTCAATTTAAATAACTTTTTTGTCCAATAAAAATATATTCTTGTGTCATCCACCATTTTGTGGCTTTTTTAAAAGTATCGGTTCAGGCACCGTTTTGGCACCGGTACCGTTTTAAAAGTATCGATTTGGCACCGGTATCGAAAAAACCCCAAAGGATACCCAACCCTAATTATGATTTGAATTACTGACTCATTCTCATCTTTCAAACCAAATTTTCTTTCTGTGGAACAAAAAGGTGATTTTTTGACAAATATCACAAATACCATCTTGTTCATCACAAAGCACAATAAAAGTATCATAAAAATTTACAGTACAACTAGAACCATATGCTATTTAACAGCTTTATATGATGAACATCTGGGTAAGTTCATGAGATAAGCAGTGATGAATGATTCATGAATGAATCATTGATTCTTTTTAACGAATCAGTTTATCCGTTTCTGATTCATTCATTTATACTGTGAGTAATTTGAGTAATCAGTTCAAAGTAGTTCTCGAGATAATGGCCCACAAAGTGAAAGATTATTCAGCAAATAACAATTATTTTAAATTTCAAGTTTGTTCATCACACCAAACTGTTGTACTGGCTTTAGAAGATTTTTATGATACTTTCGTGGCCTTTGTGTACATAAAATGCTCTTGAAATGATTCAAAATGTCACATTTCTCAATTGAAAAAAGTTATTCATGTTTGGAGAAACATGAGGGTGAGTAAACAATGATAGAATTGTTTTTGGATGAATCACCACTTCAAGTATTGAATGATGGGATTTGTTCTGTGCAGAATGGAGAGAAGGCCCAGAACCCTCAAGAGATTGAGTGTCCTCCAGGATGGATTTGGGAAGATGACTGGAATTTTGACAGCAACAGGGCAGTGGATGAGAAAGGTCAGGAATTATGACTACCAGGATTAAAAGCTAGTTATGTTACACAAGATTTAAATTTCAAATAAATGAACTTTTTGTTCATCAAAGAATTCTTAAAGATGTATCAACAATTTTATTAAGCAGCACAATTGTTTTCAACATTAATAATAATAAGACATATTTCTTGAGCACTAAATAAACATATTATAATTATTTCTGAAGACTGGAGTAATGACTGCTGAAAATCCTGCTTTGTCACCACAGGAATAAATTACATTTTAGAATATATTAAAATATAAATCAGTTATTTCAGTTGGTAAAAAATATTTCACAACAATACTGTTTTACTGCAATGAAGTACACTGCCATTCAAGATTTTTAATGTTTTTAAAGGCTGTATCTATTTGATCAAAAATACAGAATATTATTGCAATTTAAAAATAACAGTTTTCTATTTTAATATACTTTAAAATATTTTTTATTCCTGTGAAGTAAAGCTTAATTTTCAGCATCATTACTCCAATCTTCAGTGTCACATGATCCTTAAGAAATCATTCTAAGATGCTGTTTTATAATCAATGTTGGAAACAGTTGTGCTGCTTAATATTTTTTGGGACCAGTGATGCTTTTTTCAGGATTCTTTGGTAAATAAAAAATTAAAAAGAACAATGTTTATTCAAAATAGAAATTTTGTGCTAAAATATACCCTACTATTCAAACGTTTGAGGTCAGTAAATTCTTTCTTTTTTTAAGATATTCATACTTTTATTCAGCAAGGATGTGTTAAACGGACAAAAAGTGATAGTAAATACTTGTATTGTTAGAAGAAAAAATCTATTTTGAATGAATGCTGTTCTTTTGAATTTTTTATTCATTAAATTAAAAAAAAGACATACACAATATGCACAACAGTTTCAACACTGGTAATAAATTGGCATATTAGAATGATTATTGAAGGATTGTGTGACACTGAAGACTGGAGTAATGGCTGATGAAACCAATGTTAGAAATTGCAATAATATTTTACGACATTACTGTTTTTTGTATTTTTGATCAAATGAATACAGCCCTGATGAGTATAAGAGACTCCATTAAAAAAAATCTTTTGAATGGCAGTGTACACTGATGAGGATATGATCCAATACATTAGCATCTGTTGTTAAAGCATGTTCCATTGTTTGTGTTGAATGCCAGGATGGGAATACGGTGTCACCATTCCTCCTGATGATAAGCCCAGGTCCTGGGTTGCTGCTGAGAAAATGTACCACATCCATCGCAGGAAAAGACTGGTCCGACCTCGCAGGAAGATATCAGACACGCCCACTATAGAGGTGAGAACACCTCACTACCGTTACTTTCTGATCTGTATTTTGCTATTTTTCTGATTTGCACCATGTTAACTTGCATTGTTGACTTGTACTGCGACTGCCTTTTACTTCTCATTGACTAGTTGTGAAAATCATTGTCTGTACTATGTATAATCAATGTTTTCAAAACAGAAAAAAGACATTGGTGATGGCTGGGAATACTCGTCTCTGATTGGGTGGAAGTTCCACAGGAAAGAGCGTTCCTCAGACACATTCCGCCGCAGGCGCTGGAGGAGGAAAATGGCACCAGCTGAACGCGTGGGCGCATCGGCTATCTTTAACCTGGAAGGGGCTTTGGTTAGTCTATTTACTGTCTTGACTGACTGTAAGAGTTAAAAACAACATTAGCTGTTTGAAATAGATTCTGTTTTGGGTAGAGGACAACCTTGAATTTATTTGTTCATTTATTTGTCCCTGACACAGGATTAAACAAGATTAAAAGTTTATTTGTTTTCGAACCATTCCTATGATTGTAGTTTAAAGTCTGAAAAGATTAAAAATCATATGACTTATTTAGAATGTCATTTTGAAGGATGTTCCTTACCTATTTTTATTTGGTTATAGGGAATAGACGAGGACGAGAAAGGCAGCAAAAAGGACACAGCTAAACTCTTTGGTGCCAACACACCCACTGTGTTTTGCAGATTCGACAGTGAGTAATGTTTATTCATGCCTGCTGATTAAAGGACTCCTTCTAAATTCCTTACACTGATTATATCTCTGAGATTAACACACCCCTCCTCTTCCCAACAATCTGCACAAAACAAAACAAAACAAAACAACAAGGACAGTTCGGGAGCCAATAGAAATCCTGAGCAGTGCTGATTAATTAGATTATTATACAAACTTCACTAGGAGAAGGAAGCACCAAACACCTAGCTGGCAGAATTTTCAGCTAAATTAATACACCATTTTAAATACCTACACTACTGTTCATACACTACCAGTCAAAAGTTTTTGAACAGTACATTTTTTTAATGTTTTTAAAGAAGTCTCTTCTGCATTTATTTGATCCAAAATAGAGCAAAAGCAGTAATATTGTGATTTTTTTTTTACTATTTAAAATAACTGCTATAAAAATAAAATGTAATTTATTTCTGTGATCAAAGCTACATTTTCAGCAGCATTACTCCAGTCTTCAGTGTCACATGATCCTTCAAAAATCATTCTAATATGCTGATTTGCTGTTCAAGAAACACATATTATTATCAATATTTAAAACAGTTGAGCAATTTTTTTTCAGGATTCTTTAATGAATAGAAAGATCGAAAGATCAGCATTTATTTGAGAAAAAAAAAACCTTTGTAACATTACACACTATACCATTCAAAAGCTTGGAGTCAGTATAATTGTTTTTTTTTTTTTTGGAAAAGAAATTATAGAAATTAATACTTTTATTTAGCAAGGGTGCTTTAAATTGATTAAATATAATGATAAAGACATTTATAATGTTACAAAAGATTTATTCAGAGTATTTCAAGAATTGCTGTTCTTCTGTACTTTCTATTCATCAAAGAAACCTGAAAAAATTCTGCTCAGCTGTTTTTAACGTTAATGTTTTTTTAAGCAGCAAATCAGTATATTAGAATGATTTCTAAAGGATATTGTGACTGGAGTAATGATGCTAAAAATTCAACTTTGAAATCACAGGAATAAATTACATTTTAAGATATATTTAAATAGTAAAAATATTTCAAAATTGTACTGTTTTTGCTGTACTTTGGATCAAATAAATACGGTCTTGGTGAGCAGAAGAGACTTCTTAAAAAACATTAAAAACCTTACTGTTCAAAAACTTTTGACTGGTAGTGTAAGTTCAGCATTACTGTAGTCTTTGGTGTAACACGATCCTTCAGAAATCATTCTAATATGCTGATATGATGCTTGAGAAACATTTTTAACACTTACCATGTGTCTCAACAGAGTCATTCATCTACCATCTCAGAGTCTATGTATATCAAGCCAAGAATCTTCTGCCTATGGACAAAGACAGCTTTTCTGGTGAGAAATGTTTAATCTAATATGAATGCAATTCATCACCGCACGTGTTTTAATTATTAATATTGACTGACTGATATTTTGTATCTTGTTTTCACAGATCCCTATGTGCATGTGTCGTTCATGCATGTCAGCAAGACAACAGAGATCATTAAGTCCAGTCTCAACCCCACATGGGACCAAACCCTTATTTTTGATGACATTGAAATCTACGGAGACCCTCAGACCATTGCTCACAACCCGCCCAGTGTCGTTCTGGAAGTTTATGATAGTGACCAAGTGGTATGACTCTGTTAATACGAACTCTGGCCTTCAGGGAGTCTTCAAAAAGCACTGCATGTTTTAATTTTGATCCATGGATGTTTTGCAGGGGAAGGATGAGCCAATGGGTAGATGCACATGTCCTCCAGTAGTGAAGCTGAAACCTGCCGCCCAAGTAACACCTAGACTCCTTTGGTTCCCCATCACCATGAAGGGACGAAATGCAGGAGAAATGCTGGTAGCAGCAGAGCTCTTGCTTAAAGATAAGGTTGTTTTTATTCTTACTTGTTGTGTGTTAATATTTTTCTCCCACTACACATCAGTGTTATTTAGTATTATTTATATGAAAGCACTTTACAATAAGATTAATTAGTTAATATTAGTTAACTACTTTATTTAACGTGAACTAAAAATTAAGAATACTTCTACAGTATTTATTAATCGTAGTTAATGTTATTTTCAGCATTTACTAATGCAATATTAAAATCAAAATATGTGCTTGTTAACATTAGTTAATGCACTGTGAATTAACAATGAACGACTGTATTTTCAGTAACTAACATTAACAAAGATTAATAAATACTGTAATAAATGTATTGTTCATTGTTTGTTCATGTTAATTAATACATTAACTAACATTAACTAATGGAACCTTACTGTGAAGTGTTATCATTTGTATTTATAATAGTTTTATTAATATTTTGAATTAGCTTTTAGTTTTATACATTCAGCTTTCATTTTAATCTTAGTGCTTTTGTCATTTTATTAGTTTTGTTTTCTTTTAATATTACTATTAAGGTTTATTTTACTTTATTTTATTTAGTATAGTAGTAGTTATAGTTTTAGTTTGGTTTTCAGTTAGTAATTTTGGTGCTTTTTTTAGTTTTAGTTAACAGTAATAACCCTGCTACCCATACATTTATACTTTAAACACCATGTATGACAACATGTATTAATTATTAACATTGTATAAAATAATATATGAAAGCAGTATGCTTTCATATATTATTTTATACAAGTTTAATTTCAACATATTTTTTTTTTCTTTTTGGATAAAGCTAAACACATATGAGATGATTTATACATCATCTGAAAGCTGGTCAAGATAAAATTATTTAAATATATGGAATCTGAGGGTACAAAAAATTCAAAATATTGAGAAAATCGCCTTGAAAGTTGTCCAAATTAAGTTCTTAGCAATGCATATTACTAATCAAAAATTAAGTTTTGATATATGTATGGTAGGAAATTTACAAAATATCTTCATGGAACATGATCTTTACTAAATATCCTAATGATTTCTGGCATAAAAGACAAATCGATAATTTTGACCCATACAATGTATTGTTGGCTATTGCTACAAATTTACCCATACTACTTATGGCTGGTTTTGTGGTCAAGGGTCACATATGGTTGTTTGTTATTAATAATTTATTTAATACAATACTGTAGAATGTAAATATATTTTTAGCAGACAACCATTATCTGTCTTCATACAGATGCTAATTTAAATACTGTATGTATCATAGGCTTGTCCGCAGTTTTAAATTTGCAGGGTGTAGCCAGTAGTTCTGTGAAAAGTAGTTCTGTGAAAAATCACCACTACCAAGGAAATACACAACTGGAGAGTAGCAGTTTCACCCACTGACCTAACTGTTGTTGCCATTAGCGTGTCTCTTAACCACAGCACCATTATCATTTGCTTATCCAGTATGCTATTTTTTGCTGACCTCAGGCAAATGATGTTAACCTTCCTCTGGTCCCACCTCGAAGAAGTGAGAATCTGTACATGGTTCCTCAGGGAATCAGGCCTGTGGTGCAGCTCACCGCGGTCGAGGTAAAGCAGTCATCCTTACGAATAATGCGCTGAAACCAAACAAAATTACTGATGGTGTCTCATACTGTGTGTTTTGACAGATCCTGGCCTGGGGTTTAAGAAACATGAAGGCATATCAGCTGGCCGCAGTGTCTTCCCCGAGCCTTATAGTTGAATGTGGAGGTCATACTGTTCAGACTGGCATCATCAAAAACATCAAGAAAAATCCTAACTTCCCTGGATCTGTCCTGTTCCTCAAAGTGGTACAGCACCTCCTTAACCCAAAGAAATAGCTTTTGCTAACTTCAATCAGTACTGCTGAAATGTCTGTGTTTACAAAACAAAGGATAGAAGGATTTTTGCCACATGTGACCTTAAGTTCTATTCTCAGCCTCTCTTATGAACACGATGGCCCGCAATGCTAATTAGTGTTTTTTGCTAAGGCAAGCTGTGCTGTTGCTCATTTTATTGGTTTGAGATTTGAATAAACTTTGATGCGTAACCCTTTGTGCTGCAGAAATAAATGTAAATACAAATTATGAGGCAAACGATAAAATTGGCTAAAAACAAACCCTTATAGACTAAGATGTCACATTTGTGACATAAGCTAGTAAGAAACCACCAAGCCATGAGCTAGCAATCATCTAGAACATTATAGCAACCCAGAACAACTCTAAACTCACTCAGAACTCACTGGGATTGTGGCTGCAAGTCTAAAATTTTGCTTTTAAAAGACCATGTGCCCCAATAGTCTAGATTATATACTAAATTTGCCCTGCTTAAAGATTTAACCATGTTTTGATCTAAACACATACAGTGAAAACAAAAACTAAACATTTCTAAGTAGTTGTGTTTGTAAATGAAGCTTTGTTGATTTTGGATAAAGAAGAATCCTAACTATCTCTCTCTCTCTCTTTTCAGCTTCTCCCTAAAGATGAGATATACACTCCACCAATTGTCCTCAAAGTAATTGACCACAGGCCTTTTGGTCGCAAACCAGTTGTTGGACAGTGTACTATAAACTCCCTGGAAGAGTTCAGATGTGATCCTTTCATAACCACCACTGAAGTGACTATGTCTGCCAAGGGTAACATTTGATTTTAATTAATTTTTAATTAATTTAAACAATAATAAGAAGAGGAATTTAAATGTTTTAGAAAGAATAAGTCTGTTATGCTCACCAGGGCTGCATTTTATATATATATATATATATATACACATATACACACACACACACACACAAATGATCCCAATATGCTAATTTATTATCAGTGTTGGAAATAATTGTGCTGGAACCTGTAATACTTTTTTTCAGGATTCTTTGATGAATATGAAGTTAAAAAGAATAGCATTTATTCAAAATAGAAATATTTTCTAACAGTGTAAGTCTTACTATCACTTCTTATCAATTTAACACATTCTTGTTGAATAAAATAGTTTCTTTTAAACAAAGAAAGAAAGAAATTATTTACTGACTCTAAACTTTGAATGCTAGTGTATATTGTTACAAAAGATTTCTATTTTAAATAAATGCTGTTTCTTTTAATATTCATCAGAGAATCCTGAAAAAAGTATCACAGCAGCACAACTGTTTCCAGCATTGATAATAAATCAGCATATTAGAATGATTTCCGAAGGATCATGTGACACTGAAGACTGGAGTAATGGCTGATGAAAATTTAGCTTTGCATCACAGAAATAAATTCTATTTTAAAGTATAATAAAATAGAAAACCGCTATTTTAAATTGCAATAATATTTCACAATATTACAGTTTTTTCTGTATTTTTAATCAATTAAAGCAGCCTTGATGAGCAGAAAAGACTTCTTTAAACTTTTAAAATCTTACTGATCCAAAACTTTTGAATGGCAGTATTTTAGCAGCCATTATTCCAGGCTTAGGTGTCACATGATCCTTCAGAAATATTCTAACATATTGACTTGCTGACTTTTTTTTCCTGACAGCTGAATTTTAGCAGAAATTATTCCATATGTATCTCATTTATAATTAATGTGTTTCAGTGGCCATGATGGCATCAGCTCCCAGAGATGTTGTCATTGATATGGGGGACCGAATGCCCAGCCCTCCTAAACAGGTACATATAGACGAATAGTTTTCAGCATAATTTCATTTATTGATAATTAGTTTGCATCTCCTTTTCTATATCTACCCATTCGTGGTTTTCCCACGATCAGCAGAAAAATAATAAGCAGCCTTTTTCCATTGTTACCTAACAGTCTGGAAACTACACTGTTATTGTGCGAATAGCTTCAGACAGATTGTTACAGCATCTTAGAGCCGAACTCACTTCTATTATACCACAACCTATT